>BOPN01002061.1:72500-87500 GCA_017312705.2 Penaeus japonicus | reverse complement strand
AACCATCGGAGAGGAAAAACATCGAATTTCGTAGATCAATTGTTGCATAAACAGCGGGCTTTCTGCAAGACAATCTTTTTTAAGGAGATGATGACGGTGAAAGGTGTGTCGAGTTAACGCCATGTCATTTTTTTTAAGGCGAGATGTTTTTTCAACGTTTTATTTAATTTTCGTTTTCCTTTTTTTTTAGGAGGTTTCGCAGAAAGGTTTCGATTCTATTCCCGTCCCTTCGATTGAAGACCAAGGTCATAATAATATAAAGATGAGTCTTTTTATTTACTTCTGGGATTCAGATATATTTGTCCGACGTGTATCTCTTTTTTTTCCAAGGTTATTGTTTTAGCAGTTGTTTGTCTTGTTTTACCCTTTTTCGTTTCGTTTTCTTTTTTCTATCTTTTTTTCTCTTAATAATCCATCGTTATCAAGAGGGAGAGCAGACGCTGTCTCTTCCTCGTTCTAAATAACGTAATCCCCAGCGGCCAAAAAAAAAAAAAAAAAAAAAAAAAAAAAAAAAAAAAAAAAAAAAAAAAAAAAAAAACTCTCTTTTCGCAATATTTTCCTCGGTTGACAAAGCCTGCTTCAGGGAATCTCAAGAGACAAATTGGTCAATTAGGCTCCCAGTGACGGCGCCTCCGGAAGCGTGATCGACTGCCGTGTCTACCGAGAGCTGAAGTCCGCTCCGTGTCGTGAGCCGGCTAATTTGCATCTTAATGCACACATTAATAACGACAACGGTTGCATGACGCTCTTTTTCGTTTTCTCTTTATTTTTCTTCTTTATGGACGTGTGTGTGGGGGTTGGGGGGGTAGGGGGAGAGGTTCACACGGTGAGAAATGCAGTGCTGATATAACCTATGATTTAAAAAATAAATAAATACGCATCTCCCTGCCTCCCTGCCTTCCCCCACCCCCTCCCAAACACCTACTTCCCGATTCCGCGATACGTGATGGAACTCTCCGGAAAACTATACATCTAACCCTTAATCACACCAACACCAGGGACATCACGAGTCAAAAAAAAAAAAAAAAAAAATTAAGACCCATCATTATTTTCTCCTTTTTTTTTTTTTTTTTTTTCTTTTTTTTTTCTATTCGTCTCCCTTTGGACGAATACGAACACAAGACGAACCGCTCACTTTCGTTCTAACGACATTGACAACGCTTGGCCTTGCTCGAGTTTTTTGTGTTGAGGGATTGCACTTGCAAGGAGATTCAAGTACTTATTTCTTTTACGTCGAATAAGGGAATAATCTTCTTATGAATATTAAATAATCAAGAAATTCAAGGCCGTGCGCTGGATTTGTGCTAGATTTTTTTTTTTTTTTTTTTTTTTAATAGGATACAGTTAACTATGAAGGAAGTGAACGAAAGGGAGTGAAAACCAGGTGAATTATACGGCATATGCAATATATTTTTTCTACTGATATTGTTTTATTTTTGTTTTTGATTATCAACTGGTAAATTTTAATGAGCAACTAACACTTACAATATACGTTTCTTTCTTTATTGCCAAATAAGTTTTTTTTTTTTTTTGTTTTTTTGACACTTATTCCTCTGCCTCCCCACCCCCGTGTTATTCAAATAATGAATAATTTTTTTTCTTAATCTAGTGGATTTTTTTTATTAATTTCTCTTTATGAAAAAAATATATATATGAAGACTGAATAACATGTGCATTTATGATGCTCTTATCCACTTTAAACCTCTTGTTATAGATTTGATGATATAATAAAATTAATCTACAATATATAAAACCTGGAATAAATGAGTAGGTCAATCCTGAAATGAACACTTAAATGAACAAGTGAACCCTGGTCTTTTTTTTTTAATCAACTAAATCGAAAAGCTGAAATCAATAGCTAAACGATACAGAACCCCCTAAAAATAATAATAATAAATAATAATAATAATAATAATAATAATAAATGCTATGAATACTCCCCAAGAGAATTTAAAAAAAAGAGGTAATAATATATTATAACGATAATAAAGAAAAGAAAAAATCCTAGAATAAGCAAATCATAAGATAAACAAACTTAAAAAAAAAAAAATCCCAGAACTGCATGAGTGAGAAGTCTTTCCGGTTGACACTCGATAAAGGCCTTTCCGAAATGGTAATAAAACTTAGAAGTCCTTTGAGATCGACCTTTGGGTATCCTTCGCGTGGAATGTGGGAGGGGAGGGGAGGGGAGAGGAGGAGGGGAGGGGAGGGGAGGGGAAGGGAGGGGAGGGGAGGGGAGGGGAGAGGAGGGGAGGGAAGGGGAGAGGAGGGGAGGGGGATTGAAAAGGGAAGGAAGGAGAAGGGGAGAGAGAGGGGATTGTGAGGGTGAGGGGGAAGGGGGGAGGGGAGGGGAGGGGGATAGAAAAGGGGAAGGAAGGAGAAGGGGAGATAGAGGGGATTGTGAGGGAGAGGGGGAAGGGGGGAGGGAGGATATTGGCTTTGGGGGTGTGAGAGGGAGGAGGGGGGGGAGGGAGGAACGGAGGGAGGGGAAAGGCGGAGAGAAAGGGGAAGAGAGAGGGGGAGGGGAGGAGGGAAGGAGAGGGGATAGGAGAGAAGGAGGGAGAATGAGACAGAGGGAGGTAAGTTGGGAGATGGAGGAATGGGAGAAAATGAAAGAAGGGGGGGATTAGGGAGAGAACGAGAGAGAGAGAGAGAGAGAGAGAGAGAGAGAGAGAGAAACAGAAACAGAAACAAAGACAAAGGAAGAGAAACAGAAACAAAGACAAAGAAAGAGAAACAAACAGAAACAAAGACAAAGAAAGATAAACAAACAGAAACAAAAACAAAGAAAAATAAACAAACAGAAACAAAGACAAAGCAAGAGAAGCAAACAGAAACAAAGACAAAGAAAGATAAACAAACAGAAACAAAGACAAAGCAAGAGAAGCCAACAGAAACAAAGACAAAGAAAGGGAGCAAGAGCAAAGAGAAAGACGGCAGAGAAGGGCATCGGAATCAAGATCGCGAGAGCCTTGCGTTATTCGGAAAGTCCACCTGGCTTCCTCTCCTCTCCCACGCGCCCCGCCAGAGGTCTCTCACCCGCCGCGCCCTCCGCTCGCGCCAAGAGCCTTCTGAGGGCGGCCTTGCTTGCATCACCGCTCGCTCGGATATCCGCTGTTCTCGCTCTCCTTGCGTGGCTCTCCTCGGTCGGGCTTCATCGCTTTTGCTAATGCTTTTGCTCGTGTTCTTCCTTCTTCTTCTTCTTCTTCTTCTTCGGTTCGACTCTTTCTTCTTTTTCTTCTTCTTCGGTTCGACTCTTTCTTCTTTTTCTTCTTCTTCGGTTCGACTCTTTCTTCTTTTTCTTCTTCTTCGGTTCGACTCTTTCTTCTTTTTCTTCTTCTTCTACGGTTCGACTCTTTCTTCTTTCTTCTTCTTCTTCGGTTCGACTCTTTCTTCTTCTTCTTCTTTTTCTTCGTCCAACTCCTCCTTCTTCTTCTTCTTCGGTTCGAATCTCTCTTCTTTTTCTTTTTCTTCTTCTTCGTCCAACTCCTCCTTCTTCTCTTGCTCTTCTTTTTCCTCTTCCTCCATCTCCTCCACCTCCTCTTCTTTCTCCATTTCCTCCTCCTACCCATACCTCTGCCTTCTCTCCCCACCTCTCCTCCTCATCCTCTTCTCCTTACCCTTCCTCATTCTCTTCCTGCTCTCCTCCTCCTCCTCTTCCTCCTCTTTCTCCTCCTCCTGCTCTCCTCCTCCTCCTTTTCCCTCTCCTCCTCCTCCTCTTCCTTCCCCCACCTCCTCCCGTCCCGATCCCCTCCCTCCCCCCTCCCCCTCCCCAATCCCCTCTGCTGCTATCAAAGGTTTTTACATAATGCAGCATAGTGAAGGATGTTGCCACACTGCAGCTGTTGGTGAGCTTCGGTATCCTTTGCTGTGGGAAGGAAGCAGTCGTCTCAAGGAGCTTCTGGAGATTTCAGTCAATTTCTGTGTTTTTTTGTTATTATTATTATCGTTATTATTATTTTTATTATTATTATTATTATTATTATTATTACTATTATTATCATTTATGTTGGAGTTTTAGTTTTCTTCTTGTTCTTTTATTTTTGTTTCGTCTTATTATTATTGTTATTGTTTCTCTCTCTCTTACTCTCTCTCTCTCTCTCTCTCTATCTCTCTCTCTCTCTCTCTCTCTCTCTCTCTCTCTCTCTCTCTCTCTCTCTCTCTCTCTCTCTCTCTCTCTCTCTTTCTCTCTCTCTCTCTCTCTCTCTCTTCTCTCTCTCTCTCTCTCTCTCTCCCTTTCTCTCTGTTTGTCGTGCTGTTGTTTGTTTTAGTTATTATTATCATCATAATCATTATTATCATCATAATCATCATCACTCTTTATCTTTCATACTTCTATCATTATTATTATTTATTATTATTATTATCATTATTATTATCATTATTATTATTATTATTATTATTATCTTTTATTATCATTATCACAACCATAAGTGTTATTACCATCACCATCGTTGTCATTATAGTTATCCTAATTATAATCACTAATCTCATCATCACCATCATCATTAATGATACCACTCCTATTAATATTACACTCATCATTTTTCCTATAACCGTCCGGTCCACCAAAGAGGAATAACAAACCAGTTTAAATCAAGAAATACACTTAATGATTCATATCCTTTTTTCCTAAATTTACGCATACCCTATTTTCCGATCTACAAGAATCCCCTATTTCACTATACCCACGTCACTATATAAAATCCCGGTCGTGGTGACCTATAAATGGAATTGCGACAGTTTGGAGAAAATCTTGATGGTGGTGATGGTGAAGTGATGGTGATATTGTGATGATGGTGATGTTTTGGTGTGTATTGATGGTGAAGAAGTATGTTTTAATGATGAGGAATGGTGATGGTGGTGATGGTGATCTTGCATCGGTGTGTGGTGATGGTGATATTGTGATGGTGATGATGATGATAGTGATGTTTTGGTGTGTATTGATGGTGAAGAAGTATGTTTTAATGATGAGGAATGATGATGATGGTGGTGATGATTGTGGAGAACGCTGTTATTGTGATGAGGATGGTTGTGAAGAAGTCTGTTGTTGTGATGAGGAATGATGATGGTGGTGATGCGGTCTGTTGTTGGGATGAGGAAGATATATATATGATAGTGATCATGGCGTGTTGATGACAGAGAAATTTGTGATGAGGACCGTTGTTGTGATGATGAAGTGATGATAATGTGATGATAGTGACGATAGAGAAGATGATTACTGATGTGATGAGGATGATGAGAACAATAAAAAGACAACGACGATAATTATCATGATGATTATGATTAACATGATAAAATCCCTAATGAAAGTGATGATTTTGACGATAAAATAGAAATTCAATTGATTAATAATATTGAAAAATAAGTATCAATGATAATGATGATAATGAAAATGATAATGATAATAACAATTATCACACCGGAATTAGTAAAAATGTCAATGATAATGAATGTAAGGATAAAAAGATAATGCTAATGAAATAATGTAATGATAATAGTAATTATTAGAGGAGGAGGATAATAACGACAATGATAAGGATAATAATAATAGGGATAATGATAACGACGATAATGATGATAGTAATTGCAATTATGAGAGCAATGGTAGTGCGACTGACAACAATGATAAATATAATAATAATAATAATGATGATAACACAAACGATATTAACGGTGATGATAATAATAATGATAAAGGTAATAAAAATAAAAATAATGATAATAACAATAATAATGATAGTAATAACAAATATGACAAAATAATAAAGATAGTTAAAATAATAATGTTATCAATACCAATCATAAGAGCATTAACAATAGTAATGATAATAACATCAATAATGATTATGATGATAACATTAAAAATAACAACAATAGTACAAATGATAATGATGATAATAATAACAATAATAATGATATTAATAACAATGATGATGACAATAATATTAACAATAATAATGATAATGATATTAACAATAATAATGATAACAATGATAATGACAATAATAAAAATGTCAATAACAATACCGGATATTTCATGAATAGCCCCGGATCTCTCTCGAAGAAAAGAAAAAAAATACGAAAAGAAAAAAAACAAGCCCGGAGATCTTAGATTTCATGCTACCATTGACAACCTATGCACCTAATCGGATCCCTTTCTTAACGGACAATGTCTCATATTTTATGTTCATCTTTGCGCTGAAATGACTCGAGAACGGTACAGTTGTCGAGTGACAATGGGGACATTTCCGACCTGGGTTAACGATGAGCCTGGTGGAAACAGGGGGGGGGGGGAGGGAGAGGGAGAAGGAAAGGGAGGGAGAGAGGGGGGGAGGGAGAGAGGGGGAGGGGGAGGGGGGAGGGGAGGGGGAGGGGAGAGAGAGAAGGAGGGGAGAGAAATAGAGAGACAGAGACAGAGAGAGAAAGATAGATAGATAGAGAGAGAGAGAGAGAGAGAGAGAGAGAAAGAAAGAGAAAAAGATAGATAGAGACAGAGAGAGAAAGATAGATAGATAGATAGAGAGAGAGAGAGAGAGAGAAAGAGAATGAGAGAGAGGGAATGGGAAAGCAGTTTACGAGAGTGGTAACGGAGAGAGTTACGTCGTTTCTCAAACAGCAAAAGATAACAGTGACTAATTTCTCTTTCCGGATGCGGATTTACCTACATATAACATTTGTTCTACTTCAATTGCTTCTCTTTTTTCTGTTTCTTTCTTTTTCGTTTATTTTTTTCCTTTTTACAAGCACATAAGTGATGACGTCTGTAGACAATTGTTCACTTGTGACCACTTTGCTCCTGTATTTCTTAATCTTTTCCAATATTCTTCTTTTCTTTCATGTTTTTTCTTCTGCTCTTTTTTTCCTTCTTCTCATTCTCTTCCTTGTTTGTGTTTGTTTTTGTTTTTTTGTTGTTGTTTTTTTTTTGTTTTTTTGTTCTTGTCTCTCTTTTTTCTTCATTTTCTTTTTCTTTTTCTTTTTTCACACTTTTTTATTCTTGTTTTTTTTTTTATTATTCATCATTATTATTGATTTTTTTTTCTTTGCTTTCTATTGTTTTTTATTCTTTCTTTGTTCATTTTTTTATTATTCTTCCTTCTTCTTCATTTTTTGTAGTATCTCCCTTCTTCTCCGTCTCCCCTATCATTTCCATATTCTTTTTTTTCTCCTCCTTTTCGTTCTTTTTTCTCTCTCATTCTCTTTCTTCTTCCTTCATCCTCATTATTTTTTATCTTTTTTTTCCGTTTCATTACCATACATTTTCTCTCTTTTTTTTATTCTTTCTCCTGTGACTTTTTCTATTCTTTCTCCTGTGACTTTTTCTCTTCCTTTCCTCCTTCTCTTTCTTCTCCTTCATCTCTCTTTCTCCTTCCATCCTATTCCTCTCCCTTCCTCCACATTTACTTTTTTTCCTATTTCTCTCTCTTTCTCCTTCCTCCTCCGCCACTTTCTGCCACTTCTCTCCCCTCTTTCCTCCCCTTACTTTTTCGTCCTCGTCTCTTTTTCCTTCTCCTCACCTCTCTCTTTCTCTTCCTTTTCTTTCACCTCCCTCTTCTATTTCCTCCTTCACCCCTCTCTCTCTCTCTCTCTCTCTCTCTCTCTCTCTCTCTCTCTCTCTCTCTCTCTCTCTCTCTCTCTCTCTCTCTCTCTCTCTCTCTCTCTCTCTCTCTCTCTCTTTCTTTCTCTCTCTCCTTCGCCTCGTTATCCTTCATCTCCTTCGCCTTTCTCTTTTTCTTCCCTTCCCCCTCTTTATCTCCCTTCCTCATACTCTCCCCTCCTCATCCTCCTTCTCCCTCTTCCCCTCCCCCTCCCTCATCTTCTCCCCTCCTAATCCTCCTTCTCTCTCTTCCTCCCCCTTCCTCATACTCTCCTCCCCTCCTTCTTCTTCTCCCTCTACCCTTTTCTTAGCAGTATTTCCGTGTCACTCAACACAACCCCAAGACGATCACGTGCGTCTGCAACCTCGCCTCCTGCAGACTCATTGAAATCTCATCCATTACTCACACTCCCTGGATGGATCTCCGCTCTCACCCTCATCGATAAGACTCATCACTCAGTCGACCTCATTAGCCCCTCTGCCTCATCTGTCGTTTACTCATCTTCGCTCGTCGGTTGTTCAGTTCTGTCTGAGAGAGAGGGAGGGGGGGAGAGGGGGGAGGGGGGAGAGAGAGAGAGAGAGAGGGGGGGAGGGAGAGAGAGAGAGAGAGAGAGAGAGAGAGAGAGAGAGAGAGAGAGAGAGAGAGAGAGAGAGAGAGAGAGGGGGGAGAGAGAGAGAGACTGAGAGAGAGGGAAAAAGAGAGCGAGAGACTGAGAGAGAGAGATAGAGAGAGAGAGAGAGAGAGAGAGAGAGAGAAAGAGAAAATCAGTCAATCAGACAGACAGACAGACACAAACACATTCAAAGACAAGATACAGCAGAATAGAATAACACCCTCGAATAAAAGCCCCAGAGTATTTGCCAAAGCGACGGCAGATTCGATACCGATAAGATAAGAGAGTCCTAGACGTATGCAAATGGGGTTGGCCCGAGTTGCAGAGAGACGGAGCGACGCCTCGGGAGCGGGTAACCCGGCGTGACGTCATCAAGAGGACTCGAGTAGGTTTCCGGGGGTAATTATGTAACGTTTCCTAACTCGCGTTTTAGTTTGTGTTTTTGTTTTGTTTTTATTGGCGCAATTGTTTTTGTTTCTGTGCGTGCGTGTGTGTGTGTGTGTGTGTGTGTGTGTGTGTGTGTGTGTGTGTGTGTGTGTGTGTGTGTGTGTGTGTGTGTGTGTGTGTGTGTGTGTGTGTGTGTGTGTGTGTGTGTGTGTGTGTGTGTGTGTGTGTGTGTGTGTGTGTGTGTGTGTGTGTGTGTGTGTTGGTCAAGTTTATAATTTCATCATTAATATCTATTACACCATTGCCATTAATATCATTACTAGACTTTTCTATCGTAGCAATAATTACCCTTCTCAGCATCATCTATCATAAGAATAATCATTATCACCATTAGTGTTAGCATATTACTTTATCTTTATCATCATCATTCATACTTTCATTATCGCCTTTTAAATGTTCAGAGCATCTTCCGAACTCGGTATGGATTTGGTATCAGTGGCGGAGATTCTCAAAGTCGTCATGCATCACCCATCATGCAATGCTGTCGAGATGCGTGTCATAGTTCACGAAAATTGCAAACTCCGCGGAGATATAGATGCATATTATAGTATTAAGGCAAATGCAGATCTATTCCTGAACATTCACTTTCTATTGCAAGTGAGCACGAAGTATATATCTGCCCCGATCTTTCTGTAAATTTAGTAGTGGGATAGCAGCCTCAGCTGGTGTTTTCATCACAGCAGCTAATAATATTCAGAGACTAGCACACTCCCGGAACTGAAGAATAACATGCTAACTTTCTTGACGATATGAAATGATGCGGATGTAGTCTTGGCGCTTTTAAGAAATGTTACATGATCCTTTATGCAGTGTTAAGCAACTCTGAAATATTATGTAACTGTTTATGGTTAGCAATAACATGCGTTTCTTTAAGATATATAAAAGGATCCGATGTGATATTAGGTATTTCCCAACTAATTCAAAGAAAAAGATAAAATCAATAAACTTACCTATCAAAGGCTAACAAAGCAGAATACCATAGTCCATCCCCATAGAGGAATTACATGTCATGTTATTTATTCATAGCGCCTTTACAATCAATGACAGGAACTCTAGTCCCTTCCCATGGCTCTGGACACTGGCAGGCTATGTGGCATAAAGACAAGAGATAAAGCGAGTGATGCAATAAATCCGCAGTAGTAAACCAGAGTTGTAAAAGCGCGTCTAAGTCAGAGTGGTGGGTAAAAAGGAAGGAAAAAATCTTTTAGGGGCATTACATGGTGTAGCCAATATATGTATACATCATACATATATATATATATATATATATATATATATATATATATATATATATATATATATATATGTGTGTGTGTGTGTGTGTGTGTGTGTGTGTACATGTTATCATTATTAAATTATAAGTTATTATTGCTGTTATTGTATAGATAGTCATCATAATGATATAATTTCCTATTATCATAATCAGTGTTCTTATTCTGACTACTGCGATTACTATTATTGTTATTGTCTCTATGATCAATATCCTCACTATTCTTATCTTTATTATTTTTGTCATCATTATCATCATCGTCATAATATTTATCATTATTTATGATAATTATTATTATCATCATCATCCTTATCATTATTATTATTATTATCATTATCATCATTCTTATCATTATTATCATTTTCATTATCATAATTTTTATCATTATTATTGGTATCATTATCATTATTATTATCATTATCATCATTGCCGTTGTTGGTTATTATTCATTATCAGAATTGTTATTGTCATCATAATTGTTAATAACGATATCACTTTTTATCAATATTGTTGCTATCAACAACCTGATCATCATTATCATTCTAATCATTATCCCCATCATTATTACTACTGTTTTAGTATTACCATTATCATTATCATAATCATTATTTTCCTTATCCTTAATCTTATCATTATCACTATCATTATCATTATTATCATTATCCTCATCATCATTGCATTCATCATCATTACTATCATTATCGCCTTCACCATCATCATCACCTATTATCATATCATTATCATTAATAGCATCATTATATTGGTTGTTATTGCTGTTGCTAGTGTTGCTATTGAGAGAAAGAGTTTGAGAGAAAGAGTGAGAGAAAGGATGAGAGAAAGAGACATTCTTATCATATTCATTGTTGTTATCGTTATCGCCAGAGGGTTTTTCTTTCTCTCATCATCATCATAGTTTTGTTGTTGTTGTTGTTCTGCTTTGATTATCACTATCACCCTATTTATTATCATTGTTATCATTACTATGATCATCATTGCTATTATTGTTGCTGTTGTTATGGTTATTATTATAGTTATGATCCTTATCGTTATTATCACTATTACCATCATCATCATCATCATGATCATCACCATTATCTTCGCCCTCACCCTCATCATCATCACTATCACTGTTATAATCATTATTTAATATGATCATTATCATAACCATTTGTATATATATATACACCGCAAAAAGTGGTTACCTACGTAAATTGATATGAATAATACACATCTCTTTTTTTTAAATGTCCGGAGAAAGTAAGAAATATTAATAAAAAACAGAACATGAATGAATCACTTATTAAATTTCAAGTTTAATTTATTTACGTTCGTTCGTACTCGATGTCTTCTTTCGCGCGTCTTTTGTTTATCGCTCGTTTGGACTTGTCTTCATGTTTTCCTTGTTTATCTTCAAACTCTGACAATGTTTACCTTCACACTTTTGGCTTGTTTGATCTACAGTCCTGCTTTTGTTTACTTTCCCCGTCCCGATTTGTTTATCTAATTTGCATATTTACATTTTTCATTATCGGGTTCGTCGTCTTTTTCTCCTAGGATTCCTTCTTCAGATTCAAGTTGTGATTTTGACTGTCTATGCGGTTTTGGTTCCGGGAAGATCCTGTGTTGAATATCACCCTTGTTTCTTTGTATGTCTCCTTCTTCTTTTCTATCTGTGTTTGTCTCTTGTTCGTTCTCATTCTCTTTCTCTCTCTCTGCTCCCACATTTTTGCTGGTGCCGGTCTCACATCTCCGAAAAAGCCTCTACGCCGAACGCTACCATCGACATCAAGAATGGAGAAGACCCGTTCGAGTTCCCGCCCGCCCGCCCACACCATCGAGTTGGCCCTCAACCCTCAAGTCAAGTATAGGTACAAGTAAGAGTTTAGCCCACCTGCCCACCCTGTTCTGCCTGTTCTGACACACACCGCCGCCCCTAGCAGCCGCCCTTGTCCGTGCTTGGCAACTTCCCCGCACGTCGACACCCATCTATCATGGCAACTTCAAGCCTCCCTAATGCGGATTTTGGGCTTTACACGAGCGCCCCAACCCCAGGCCGGGAAGTCTCCGACGCCAGCAGAGGAGGCCGCGAAGAGGTGAGAAACCTATAGGACCAGCTCCCCGGCTTGCAGTACGTCCTCTGACCCTCCCGCAGACGGCCCATCCATCTTCAGACATCGAGAGAAAAAAAACGAAAGTTCGAGAACCCCAGGCTCGCTTATTTTGTTAGGTTGCGTTAGGATTTAGGAATTTCCAGGCTGTGATTTTTTTTTTCTCTCTCTCTTTTGATTGTTTACTGTGTAATTTCTGTTGTGAAATTCCTGTGCGTAAGTGTGAATCCGCAGGATTTCCGTACCATTTCCTTCCCTTTAACCTATGTGTGAACGCACTAATTGTTGAAAGGGAAAGTTTTCAGTCTAAACCTCCCCTCCTCCTCTTCCCTTGTTTCCTTGTATTATCTCTCCTTGAAAATCACGTTATAAATGCCATCTGAAGATTTTCCATTCCCCTTATGCAAAGGACCAGAATATTTAGAAGTTTTGTTTGTTATATATAATTCATGGAATAAGATCATTCCATTTATATTGTTTTTTCCTTAGAGTTGTCAGCATGTACTAATACCTTAACCCCCCCCCTCCCCCGTGCCTTGACCGTGTGAAGAGGCAAAGTTGCTATTGTACTTCCCTTTCTTTAAAAAAAAAAAGAGGAAAAAAAACAAATTCTCTCCATGTACATTTTTATCATTCGGATAATGTATTTCAGGGTTATTATATTGTTGTTCCTCCCAAAGATGTTCGCTTTGAAGGTGAAGCTTTCGAAAAAAAATCCATGTTTGATTACGATTGTCGAATGGGCGCCGATATCGTATTTTAACCGTTTAAATTCTTAATAGTTTTCGCTTTCATTCCGAATCAGGACTGACAGACAAATGTTGCCAGATTCTTATCTATTAATTTATCTACTTTCATCTCGTTAAAGTGCTCGTTATTTTGTACTTTAATTTTCTCATCCACAAGTGCAATTGCTATACGTATTTCTTCTGTATCTTGCAACGTTGCATCTACATAGAACTTGCGCGTATTACTTACTTTTGATTCCTCTTATTTATGCTCTCCTGTTAGCAGTTGCAAAGTGCTATTTAAATCACACATAGTGTTTCGCGTTGTTGATTGTTGTTCAGGACGCACATATGTTGTTCTGCTTTATTAATGCAATGTTGTGAAGGTAGCATTCAGTCATGAGTCTTCCTGCTTTCTTGTTACCCTCTTCTGCCTCTAGCTGCACCTGATTCCTGGCTGCAGCTGTGCTTGCCAGCCGGACACCCTAGGGCCGTGAAAGTTATGTTAAAGTTGCCTGATTCACTATACAAACGGAGAATGTATGCAAGGGTAGAAGGAGCAGACGAAGAGAGAAAAGAGTGAGAAGGCAGACAGGCAGTGATCAGGTCAGAAAAGTAGAGAACGCACCTCTGACCTCTGGAGGTAAGTGTAGTTTTAGGCCACCCCAGTAAAGTACGTTGACAACAAGAGTACGTCTATGACTGCTCCACCGGGTTACACTCACTCTCTCTATCTATCTATTTATCGACCTATCTATCTATCTAACTATCTATCTCATTTTCTTCCTCTCTCTCTCTCTCTCTCTCTCTCTCTCTCTCTCTCTCTCTCTCTCTCTCTCTCTCTCTCTCTCTCTCTCTCTCTCTCTCTCTCTCTCTCTCTCACTCTCTCACTCTCTCACTCTCTCACTCTCTCACTCTCTCACTTTCTCACTCTCTTTCTCTCTCTTTCTCTGTGTTTCTCTCTTCCTATCTCTCTCTTTCTCTTCCCCTCTCTCTTTCTCTTCCTCTCTCTATTTCTCTTCCTCTCTCTCTTTCTCTTCCTCTCTCTCTTCCTCTCTTTCTCTCTCTCCCTCTCTTTCTCGCTCTTCCTCTCTTTCTCTTCCTCTTTCTCTCTCTCTCTATCTCTGTCTCTCTCTCTCTCTCTCTCTCTCTCTCTCTCTCTCTCTCTCTCTCTCTCTCTCTCTCTCTCTCTCTCTCTCTCTCTCTCTCTCTCTTCATTTTTCTTTTCTTCGTTTCCCTCTCTCTCCTCTTTCTCTTTCTTCCACCCATCCTCAGGTTTAAAAAAACGGGATTTTTTCTTTCTTTCACAAATAACAAGTGAGAAACGAGTTCCGTGATTCCCTTGGCATTACCCAGAGCAGGAAATCAGCTTTGGTGACTAATAGAAGCGAAACAAAGACATAGACAAGAAAATGTTTCAGAAATGATTTTGACATCACGAATTTCAGCGCCATCTGGAGGGAAATGAATGAGAGGGAAATATGACGATGATGATGACTTGGATGATAGTGGTAATGAGTGGTGAAAGTGGTGATGAGGATTTTGACGATGATAATGATGATGGTGAAGGTTATGGTGAAATTGTTATTGAAGATGATGAGGGTGATTATGATTATAATAATCATGATGGTAATTATTGCCATTATTATTGCAACCACTAGTGCAAGCCATTATGATTATCATTACTGTGAAAATCATCTCTATCATTTTTTTATTATACAACAACAGTAGTAGTAATAATAATCATAACAATCATAATTCACATTAATATCACCTAAACCTCCATAACAGAAGCTAGCGTCTATTCACTTCAAACTCACCTCTCTACCGCTCTCTCTCTCTCTCTCTCTCTCTCCTTCTTCCTTCGTTTCTCTCCTTCTTCCTTCCTTCCTCCCTTTCTTCTGATTGCGATGCACACTCCCTGTAGTCTTAGCGTTGCAAGCCTACTCGCGTAATAGGCTCACAAGTCCTGTGTTATCGAGTAGACTTCGTGTAGGCTTCACTCTTACACAGACCTTCGACACCAAGGGAAGCCAAAGCACTGAGTCTAAACACACTCCACCTCTCTACTACTGGCACATCGCAGATTATGTACACGTGTGTGTGTGTGTGTGTGTTTGTGGTCCCGTACACACACACACACACACACACACACACACACACACACACACACACACATACATGTTTATACGCAGACTGAAAAAAGGGAAAATGAGAAAACAGTACAAAAATATAA
>BOPN01002061.1:65000-67500 GCA_017312705.2 Penaeus japonicus | reverse complement strand
TTATACACACAATTTTAGCTGACACTTTGTTAACGATTTCAGTATACCTGTATCTACGTTTTTGGATAAAACATTCACATATTTGTTTTATATATCGTATACTGCTCTGTTGTGGGATGTGATTTATCACATAAATGGGGTTGGATTCGCCACTAAAAGTAATGATGAAAATGTTAGTGTCATGATTTTACAAGTAAATAAAAGTAGGACATATCATAACGGAATCATATAAGAAAACTCAAATAGGACTAACTACAATAATTTCATATCAAACAGAAAATAAAATGGTTCCATACGAAGGAATCATTAGCATGCAAGCTTCTGTTTTTCTTAACAATGATATAACACAGAGTACCATAAAGAGCTACTGAAGAGAAGATCAAACTTCATCCAACTGGCACGAGGTTCTTACAAGGAGAGCTGAAGGACGTGGGAGTTCCTATTCAAAGAGTGGAGGATCTATCTATCTGTTACGATCCGTGGTGTACCAGGAAGGAGCCTCGTTTAGGATCGTGGTGGACCTAAAACCATGACCTTTGAACCTCATAAGACCATATGTTTTAACAAGTTCATCGATAGATATTTTACTGCTCCAAGCTGTTCAATCAGGTTTTCAATCAGTTTGAGGTAGCAACAGGGATGACCTTCTGTTGTTGATAAGCATGCTATATTCATAAATTCTTCTACTTAATTTATATTACTGTTTTATACTATTTGTCAGAAGGCTGATATGATATATATCTAAATAAATGCGATATTCATGGAAACTGCGTTGCCACATGAACTAGCTAGGAGAATTCTGGTACAATACATTACCATAGATTTTTTTTCTAACAGTCTTAGGACCTCGTAATTCAGTGAAACTTCAAATATTTGTTGAATGCCGATGACTATCTACTTACCTATCTGTATACATGGGCTGTAACCTTCTTATAATAAGGGGGGGTATAAAAAAATAGCCCTAATTGTTTCCTCGTCCTTTGACTCTTCATACCCGCTTATGATTATCTTATGGGATTCAGGGGCCTGATTCTAATGCTCTATTTGCATCCTGTACTTCAGCAGCAAGGCCCGATATATAATGCTGTTTAACCTCGCCCCCATTATATAGTTTTGTTCCTCCTTCCACCGCCCCCGCCCAACCAAATGAAAGAGGTTGGAAAGGATACTGGACATATTGCCTCAGGTTTCGTTCTCAGTCTTTCCCTCTCCACCGCTGTCTCTCGTCCCTTCTCTACCTCACTCCACTGGCATACCACGAGCTGCTCCTTCCACTCTCTCTATCCATCCCACTCATGGTCAACCTCTCGAGCGCTCGCCTGTTGCATCAGAACCCATGATTCTTATGATAATTCTTTCTGTCACTATTTTTTTTTTTTTTTAACTCGGTACATCCAAATCCATTATGAATAGTTCATATATCCTTCCAAATTTTGAAATATCTGATGACTATTTCTTGTAAATATTTTGTTCAAATCACCTTCATACTCACATTTTCTAAACGCTGACGCATGACAGCACTCACAATTTCCAAAAGTTTTCAATCCAGAGATTTAAAACTCATAAGTTATCTTTAGAATAATGTAAACCATCATCCACTAAAATCTGGCTATAACTGGAAAGAAAACAAAGCCAGGCGTGTCGTAGCGCGGTAGATAGAGGAGCGATCGCAAGCGGGAAGGAAGAGTATCTATGCCTTTATATCAATTATATAGCAAGAAAGCGCTTACTACGGAGAGCGAACTAAACACCCATAAATGACATCGTATATCGAGACAACAGGAGTACGTCAGGTGTTTGGACCATCAAGACCAGGTGCTCCCAACTTTTTTTTTCTCCTTTGTACCCCCTTGGGCATTTTGACAGGTTACCATACATCCGTAATAAACATATGTATAACTACGTAGTGTGGAAGAAAGAGGTAATGAGACTTTGTTTAGTTGGGTGCACTCTTTCTTTCTTTGTGACGAGGGTGTTCTAAATTGTTTATGTTCTGCATTGTTCATGATGTACTTCTGTTCACAGTAGTTATATCCTCAGACCGAAATGTACCGCTCGAAAAAGCGTACCCTTGGGAATATATGTGCCCCAGGTTGGGATCCCCTGATCTAGACCGTGTGAATGGCAGTGGCGGTCATTCTAGAAACAGAGGATACTACACTACAGTACACCCCCTCTTAACATGGACCGAGGGAATGTACAAACTGTCCATTTTCAGAATTACTGTCAAATGGAAAGCGGAGGATTCCTTCAAAGGCTTCAGTCTCGTCGAGTGACCTCCGCTAATGTGATAAGCAAGAATCGGGAATTTAAAATGAATTGTTGTATGTCCCTGGTTGTACTGTGCACGCCCTATTACAGGCCACCTGTAGTATATGCTTCTCGATGGCGATATACCCCCATTGTTCTATTCACGTAGCTCCGAATTATCTACTTTTCAAACCCGGTATATTATCTGTTCATGAAGACCCGGATTATATACTGGACGTGACTAGTTCAT
>BOPN01002061.1:50000-52500 GCA_017312705.2 Penaeus japonicus | reverse complement strand
TTCAGCTTTCTAAAGTATCATACGTTGATGGTTTTACAACACAGGGCAAGTGACACATTTCATTTTGATTGTATTTCACAACAAAGCATGACAAATGACACCATTCAGAACGACAGTCTTCAAAAAATACCATAATACTTGCACCATCAGTTGTCCTTGTCATGATTAGCTGTCTCGGTTGTGCAACATCACAGGCACTATGGCCCTGTGCTGTCGACCAATTCTGTCAATGGCAAGCAAACTGTAAATGCTTATGAATTCTTCACTCATTTACATGTCATTACTCAGGACTTGCTAAAATTTGTACTGAGCCCTTCAACAAATACCCAAACTATTACTTGTGACAGGACAAATGTTAGTATTCACAAAAACACTCAAGTATGCATTGTGCATCCTTAAATCTAAACCCAATATATCATGTTAAAAATTCACTACTATCTTGTATACCTTCACAATATCTATTTAATTATATGTATATATGAAAGCTCTTATTCAAGAAAGCATTTTTTGTGAGTTCTCACTGTATATGTTAAGATTCTCTCTAACGTATATCAATCCCAAAATATTCCCACGTAACTCCTCTATGATATAAATGCCACTAACTGAAAAAGGGACTTGCCAAAACATACTGATGTTCACAAGAATTTTTAATTTTTCTTCAATTCTATATTTTTTTCATCTGTTCTGGGAACTGAATTCTTGGTATTATTCTTTCAACCATTTTTTTCACACTAGTCAGTAATGGAACCAAATAAAATTGAAAAAGATTATAGCATTCATCTTTTGAGTATATGGGTTACAGATCAGGTCACTTTTTGGGTAATTTATTGACAAATAGAATTAATAGGTGTGAACAAACAAAGCCTTGCAGTGTATTTTATTCTCTGTCACCCAATAAACTGGACAATTTCATGATCAAACAACACAGTCACTCCCATGAAGTTAATTTAGTTACTTCAAATCAGTCAAACACATCCCTGAATTGTAGATGATCTAAATAATTTTCCTGATATCATGGTTAAGTACTTGTATTTAACCCATTCGCGCTGGATGACGTGCTGACACGTTTCGTGGTTTTTGCATCAGACGCCGGTGACGAGATATCTGGGCAAGGTTTGGGGGTGAGTGAGCGGGCAGCCCAGGCTCGCGGCTTATGCGCCCAAGAATCTCGAGGCATTAGGCTTATGCATTTAAAAACCCTGGCATTACAACCATACAAAGCCGGAATCACCCCGGCGTGAATGGGTTAATTTTGGTAAAAATAAAGAATTCAAGAAAAATTAATACAAACAATAAGCTTATTAATCAATGTGTGTAACATATATCAAGAGTATCTAAACAGACTAATATCATCATTATCTAATTCTTCCCTTTCTTCAACCTTCCACCTATTTCTTTCATACCAAACTAAGACACTGCAAATTTTCACTCTCCCATTATTACTCAAAATAGTAAATATAATGCCAGTGGTTCTCTAAAAGGGTGCTCCAGTACTTTCGGGTGCCACAAGATTCTAAAGTGAAATAAAAGATTTAGAAAAGTTTCTTGATCACAAAGTGAAATAAAAATATTTGAATTTCCCTCTCACATGAACCCCATGTAAAGTATTTCATCCAAAAAAGTAATGTAGATACCTTTTATTTTATATCTGCCTAACTTGTCATATTTAGTTCTCAATGATAATCATGGCTCTTCTTAGGGTAATTTGCATTTTAATTTGAAGGCTCTCATTCTCCCGGTGAGTTTTATGTATGTCATTTAGACGCGTATTATACTTCTACTGTTTCGAGCAGTAATAATATGTGGAACAGGCAAATTTGTACTCAACTTTCAAGCTACTCTTATGTGGGATAAGGAGGAGGGGACGGTTGGAGAAAAGGGTGCCGTAGCAAGAATTACATGCGTTTGAGGTGCCGACATTGAAAAACATTTGCCACAGGCAATAAAATATTCTGAACAGCATTCAAGCTTCTCAAATTCACTATCAAGCAGAAGGAAGAAATTCACTTTGAAGATAGTTAAAGTCAGCCAATTGGTCACATCCGTAACATCATTTCTTTTGACAGCAATCTGGTAACTGCCAATAAAATCAATCAATATATTGATTTTCTTAAATCACAGTGAAAATTCTTTCTTTACCAATGGAACTTCAGTCACAGAAATAGAAGTCAGTCATAAAATTTAATATCTGACACCATTAATTAATCTATCACCTTTGAGTGACATGGTACTTTCCTTTCATTTGTTCTAATACTTTGCTTAAGATGTAGGATTTCTATGCACTTTTCTAATATTATCCGTATTGACATTTCTAGCTCATCACAGTTATTAGTAGATACTACTATCCTTATACTTTCCAATGAATGAAAAGCACTGAAATACAAAATTCCTGTCATTCCAGTCTCATTGCCACACTATAAATGCCTACAAATCACAGATTATCATCTACTTTGCCTTGGACTCAGAGTTTCTTGATGTTTGAAACCACTGGCTGACAGTA
>BOPN01002061.1:27500-30000 GCA_017312705.2 Penaeus japonicus | reverse complement strand
TACAGGCATTTTCACAGGCTTAGGTCAATGTGTGGTGCATTTTTTTTTTTTTTTTTTTTTTTTTTTTTTTTTTTTTTTTTTTTTTTTTTGAAATTACAAGCTACTCTGTCCTTAAATTATGTTGACTTATCATGCCAAATACTAATTAGTATCACTTTGGAAATATATCATAAACTCATACCTAATTCATGTCCAGAAAATAATTAAACACATCTTAACCCTATGGCGACGGTGCGTCACACTCGTGTGACACAGCTAAATTCCCGATGCCAGGGCGTCATGCCAGTGTGACGTTTCCAATGCAATATTGCAATGGCCCGGCATAGGGGTTTTCGCTTAGCGAGTGCCCTATCGGAAAAGGGGTTAAGATACTCAACCCATGTTGAGCTGATGTTCTGTCCAAATCTGCTGGAAATTTACCTTGATAAACGGCTGAAAATCTTAACTCTAGTGATCTCCATGGCCTACACATCTCCACCCTATGAATTCTAATAAGTCTGAGTTTAAATACTTCACTGGTATTTTAATGCTAAGAGAGGTCTATAGAGCTTAAATGTGTATGTGCCATGGCATTTTCACTCTATATGACATGATAATATCAATTTATTAATTTATTTATATACTACCTATATACAGTACCCACTCTGGAATATTACTTTGGGCTTAATGAGAGCACTTTAGTATGAAAGACCTGAAGAGAGTTTAAAAATCAAAACTGAGAAGAACACTTTGAAGTTATCACAACATATCTGAAGAGATTGCCAGAATCATGTGACACAAAAATGGTGTGAAACTTCTGACATTACAGGTCCTCAGGCTCTATCTTAACATATCATGTGTGGTGAAGGCTGATTGCCTTTCCCAGAACAGTGACACTTAAGGAGGTCAGTGGCAGATTTTTACCTGCCTGTTAAACATTTAACTTTTCTTTTCCAGTATGGTTGCAGCTGACAACAAGGCTTTCATAGAATTTAATTTTTGTAATCAATAATTTAATTTACCCATTGTGGACAGGGCGCCTAACGACCTAAGTGGTAGTTAGGGCGGGCGGTCTACGACCCTAGCGTCACCAGCTAAAAATTAGAGGGATGGGGAAAAGGTTTTCTCCACCCTCTGGCTAGTGCAGACTAGATTAAACAATATTTTTCCATAAATCCATCATAAAATGCGGGTTTAGGCTGACTTTGGAACCCTGTAGCTCAGGAGCTAGCACCATTACAGCCATAATACTTTATGACTGCTACGTCATGTACACATTGACTCCCATCTTCTAGGCCTTTTCGGTATGTTTATCATGACACCTGTATGTAATGGGTTAAATCTAAGGCATTTTTACTCCATGATAATTCTGGAGCAAATAAAAAATAAGGAAGTTATTATGTAATCAAAACAAAAGTTTGTTTGATCTTCATCCTTCACTGATAAAAAATCAAATTAACCATTTTTGTTTTGCCTGATGTGTGGTCATCTGTAAATGCGATATCGATTAAGAAATGAAAATTTCTGGATCTTCAGTTCATCTGTAAACAATAACCAATGAAAATGGTTCTTAAATCGACACATTAATAATTGTTCAAGGATTTGAGACTTTCTACTTTACAAGGTGGTTCCGAGACAGTTGTCGCATTATGACAAAGTGTATGTTTGCAGTATTGATTCTGGGTTGGGATATACACTTACAGTGCAGTATATATATCAGCATTATACCTAAGAACTTTATTTCAAAAGTATGGAACCAGTCCAACCTCTATCCTCCTATAATATACATAGTAGATATACTTTTATCTTCGACTTTTTTGTCATAGCAGTGTTAGGCATGGAGGCAACTTCAATCACTGTGCTCAAGGTATGGCATGTGGGTAAGTAAATTGTTGGTAAACTTGAATCAGTAGGCAGAAGTATATTCCATTATACATGATTTGTCCCCCCCCTCTCCTCCCCCTACCCAAAAACCCTCCTTCCCTACACATCCCCAGAGGGAGGTGCTAATCCATGAACCAAAGGCTTGCTCTGAAAAAAACACAGGAATCATTCTCATAACATGCTGATACATGAATAGGTCTAATCCCTCTGTGAAAGTCCTGTTACCATAATGGGAAAACTTACCCTAAAATTTACCTATCCTCTACCCATACAATGTGTTTCGTGAATGATTATACAATACCATATACACGCACTTTAATATTTCCTCGTGTAATTACCATAAGAGAGAGGTAACCAAGCTAACAAGCTTTACCAGAATATAAAACCCATGTAAGTCCTTAGAAGGGAGGAAGGTTGGCGAATGAAGATTTTAAACGTAATTAAGGGTCAAGTTCCCTACATGATATGGATGCAAGTGCCGCTTACGTGTTCAAAAAGGCGTGTTTATCTTCTATCTATTTACTATGAAAACACATCTATTGCTCCCAATTCACTTCCGGAGATATAGCTTCCCTACCCTTACTCCTCCTCAGAAATTTCAGAAAAAAAATGGATTGATTTAAGAAAAAAAAAATGT
>BOPN01002061.1:12500-15000 GCA_017312705.2 Penaeus japonicus | reverse complement strand
CAACAGTAGAAAAAGGTGACCACGCTTATCCCTCATGCCCTGGCAGTCACGAGAACTAAAGGCATCTTCGGCAATGACAACAAACTCTCACCGTTAACGGAAAGGCTTCGGGCATCCTCTCTTCGTGCTCATTTAACGGGGTTTATACGTGTTTACATATTTTGTATGATGCCTCTGTCTAGTTATTACCGCATTATTATATTTGCTATACTTCATTAAGATGAAAGGGCAAAATCAGCAAATATTCAACCTTTATTTATATGTTTATGTTTTCTTAAGCTTTATTTACCATAATAATTAAAAAAAAAAATGTTTTGAGGTAGGAATACTGATCTTACTTCATAGCAGTTTATTACTCTATCAGCATATTTGACAGCAGAGTTTCTCATCAGTTTACCTACATTTTCCATTGTTCTGACTAGGCATGGGTAATATGTATATGTAAATGTGTGTTCTGTCTGTGTTCTTTGGCGTTTCAAATAATTCGCTTTATGTCTTGAAATCTTAGGCAGTTACCATTCTGTGTTTCAAAGGGAACACAGATTTGAATTGGTGTACCTTTTATTTCCCCCTGCATGGAGTAATAAGCTTGCGTATACCTCAATTCCGATGCAATTACCTAACCTAACCTCTAATGGAAAACGGGGATTACACATATCGTAAATCCGACTTCAGCGACACCACTCGGACAGCATTTCAGGATAGATGGGCAATCACCGTCAGTACAAGGGGTCCTGTAAATCAGAAAAATGGGGCTCAGAACACGCACTAATCACATGCTGTACAAATTCCTTGACATATGAATAATTCTTGTCATGTGTTTGTCGTATTAATCCAGACACTGTGTAAAGTGAAATTATAGAAAAAATCCGTATGCTTACTTAGTTATTGATTGGCCGGGTTTTTCTTTAATACGAGGCTGTCCCCAAACACTACTTGTCTAAAAGAAATGTGAATTGCATTATTATGTATGCCTGCACATTCATGCTTACGGATGATATACACGTGCAAGCGTCACCTATTTGCTGTAATAAGGTGAACACTGTATGAAGAAAGAAAACGAAAATAATATGCTTACCCATATCTTGAGAGTCCACTTCCGAGATGTGGACATCTGCCAATAGGTACCGTAGGAGAAGGATGTCCCCAAACATCACTTGTCTGAGAGGAAGATAACACACATTAATATGTATGTATGTGGGAATGTACACACTTATATAAAACATTCATATTTACATATAGCCTTCGGTGTATATATAAACACATGTATATACAGACATTATATATATATACTTACACACACACACACACACACACACACACACACACACACACATATATATATATATATAATATATATGTGTGTGTGTGTGCGTGTATGTACACAGACATGCATGTATATATATTCGCATATAAACACACACACAAACACACACACACACACACAAACACACACACACACATACACACACACATGCAAGCACGCACACATGAATATGTATATATATTGCTTATATATATTGTGTGTGTAATAATGTATATATATATATATATATATATATATATATATATATGTATATATATATATTTATACACACACACACACACACACACACACACACACACACACATATATATATATATATATATATATATATATATATATATATATATGTGTGTGTGTGTGTGTGTGTGTGTATGTATGTATGAGTACGTACACACACAATCATTTCTAATCAATTAATTCAGCTCCCCCAAGTGCCTGCCTCACCATCAGCAAAGCAGCCAGAACAAAACACAAACGCATTGCGAACGAAGCCATCTCAAACGGGCAATAGTCCGTGTCCCAACGTATATTTGACAGCCTGTGATAGCAATAGCAGTAAGCTCTACTTGAATACACCTGAGGGGCGGGTAGCCATTAGGAAGCAAATGTGTATAATCAGTAACAGGAGGCATTCACGTGCAGGGAATTCCCTTTGTGGAAACTGCAAAACTTTCCTTGTATTTTTTTTCTTCATAATCGGGTGGATTTAAACGCTGTGGAAAGGCATGTGTCTATTATGATGTTGATATTTATATTCGTTTCATTGCTACTTTCGGTGGTACTATAGTTATATTTGTTCTTTGCATTTGTTTTATATCATGGTCTTGTTCTTCCTTCTCTAAATAAATAGATGGCGGATCTATTTATATCTAATCCCCCCCACCCCAAGGCAGTAAATAATGCCATACATTGTCAATGGAGATAAACCAAATGTTGAATGATAATGAGGATGGAGATAAACCAAATGTTGAATGATAATGAGGATGGAGATAAACCAAATGTTGAATGATAATGAGGATGGAGATAAACCAAATGTTGAATGATACTTGAGTCAAATAGCAGACAAGCGACGTCCCTCTTGGTTATATACCGACGCTTTGTATACTGCCGGTTTACACTGAGGTCAGGGTTCGACGAAGTAACAACGTGCCTGAGGGGGTTCCAGTGCTTGGA
>BOPN01002060.1:145000-152500 GCA_017312705.2 Penaeus japonicus | reverse complement strand
AGATGGAGATGGAGATGGAGATGGAGATGGAGATGGAGATGGAGATGGAGATGGAGATAGAGATGGAGATGGAGATGGAGATAGAGATAGAGATAGAGATAGAGATAGAGATGGAGATGGAGATGGAGATGGAGATGGAGATGGAGATGGAGATGTAGATGGAGATGGGGATGTGGATGTGGATGTGGATGTGGATGGAGATGGAGATGGAGATGGAGATGGAGATGGAGATGGAGATGGAGATGGAGATGGGGATGAAGATGAGGACGAAGATAACTATAAAGATGAAAATAAAGATAAAGATGAAGATGAGGATGAAATTGAAGATGAAGATGAAGATTAAAAAACAAAAGAAAATGAAGATAATGATAATGAGGTTCCTTTTCAGAAGTATGCAGCTGAATTTACATACCATATTTACATATCGTATTTTCAACATTCGTGACAAGTTGTAAACCCACTGGACTTAATTTGATCTGAAGATGCATAGGTCGTTTCATTCCTTGAAGACACTGTTAATTAAGAACTTAATCTTCGTTGGTGATATAACGTTCAACATTAGCGTTGTGAGTTATCATATAACGCAGAGGGAGTTACTTCTAAGTATTCAAATTTTGATATTATAGCACTCTTCATCATCACCATCGCCATCTTCACTACCCTCAACAGTTTTCATCCCGTAGCCTTGATGACGTCACATGCTCGCTTGGTTTTAATTCAGACTGTCGACCGTGTCTTGTGATATGGTCAAGCACAAGCGTGACTTTATATATAAAACTTATATAACGGCTTCCTCGGCGTATCACCGTCCAGCAATGTTATTTCAAGTAAGATTGGAAAATAAAAGACAAATAGAGATAGATTATCGATAGAATTGATACTGTACACATGGTACAACAAATATTTGATGTTAGGTAAGAATACACAGTAAAAGTGGAAGCTATAGGTATGTATTATAGCGGAGGGGTAGTAGATGTACGTGTTACTTGTTATTTTTTTTTTTTTTTCAACAAAATTTATTTTTAAAAGGCTATCACAAAGTTCAGAATTGTACATAAGACTAAAATAGATCAAATAAAGTCGTCATTCGTTCCAAAGACTTTTATTTACATATGATGTCACAATCCATAGTCGAAAAAGCGTTTTAGAAAAACCAACCAGGCTTGAGTTTAACCGCCACAACCTCGTTTTGATCAATCTCACGACAAAAATGCGTCTTTAATTCACTCTAAACTATAAACGAGAAGAACGAACAAATAAGAAATCCTTTGGCATGATGGTCACTATTTTGGCATGAATTGCATTCAGTCTGTTGCCCTGAAAGATCCTGACTGACCTAAAAAACTTACTCCGGATAAACATTGCCAAAATCTATTCAATCGATACCTGTGCCATTGGTAACACTTAAAACGCATGTGATACTTTCATTAATATTCGCTAGTCGTATTTCGCGTAAACCTACGTCCTATTCGCAAGCTAATTCATTCTCATAACTCGATCAGATAACCTTCCCAGCAAAGATAACAACAAAATTAGTCCTGAATATTGCAAGATCATAATCATACTTTGTCTAGTTAGATGAGTCGAATTGGTATAAACCCACTTATTATAAGTAGCAAATATATTGAATAATGTAATAACGAAAACACATTAATCTATATTAGTGTATAGTTTATTCAAGAATGTTTAACGATGTGCATCCTAAATATCACCCCCTTTCCCCCCCTCCCCCCCATCTCTCTCTCTTTCTCTCTCTCTCCCTCTCTCTCTCTCTCTCTCTCCCTCTCCCTCTCTCTCTCTCTCTCTCTCTCTCTCTCTCTCTCTCTCTCTCTCTCTCTCTCTCTCTCTCTCTCTCTCTCTCTCTCTCTCTCTCTCTCTCTCTCTCTCTCTCTCTCTCTCTCTCTCTCTCTCTCTCTCTCTCTCTCTCTTTCGCTAGCGATGATTTTCACGTTCGAAGTATTCAATAAGGAAGTGAATGATCATGCAATGTGTATTATCATAATGCTGAATATGGTGAGAGTGATTTAGATATCATCTATGGTGACTCATAATTATGGCCACACTAGTCAATGAAATATTGTCATTATGCATGAGTAATGGCATTTCTTATTTTATGAAAAAGAAGGAAAAAAAAAAAACTTTCTTTTATAATTTTCCGTCTGTATCAAATATGAATAATAACATCCTAAAATCTAATCTCCTTGATTAGTGTCGTAATAAATATTTGACACATCATTAATCTTATATATCCATATCTTACGACAGAGGAAAGGGTTGCGAGTTAGAGAGAGAGAGAAAGATAGATAGATACAGAGAGAGAGAAAGACAGACACACAGAGAAAGAGACAGAGACAGAGACAAAGACAGACACACAGAGACACACAGACACAGAGACACACAGACACACAGAGACAGAGAGACACAGACACACACACACAGAGACAGAGAGAGACAGAAAGAGACGGAGAGAGAGAAAAAAAGAAAGAAAGAAAAAAAAATATATATATATATCAAAATTTTGCTATATGCATCATGGCCTTGCTTAACCGGGATCGTATTTCGTCTTGACATTACGTAAGTCGCAATTGCCATCGTTATACACGGAAAACTGACCGCCATCACTAGACTTCATTATTTCCGCTATCGTTAACTTGTTCTGAGTATTTCTTCTTTTAATTTTTCATGTATAAAGCACTTCACAAAGAAGAAGAAGTGATACAGCCTGTAAAGAAGTTACAGAAGAAGAAGAAATAAGATAAAAGTAAGAGTGAAAGAAAACGAAGAAGGATAAGGACAATGAAAATGTGTATGTGTGTTTATGAGAGAGAGAGAGAGAGAGAGAGAGAGAGAGAGAGAGAGAGAGAGAGAGAGAG
Source organism: Penaeus japonicus (assembly GCA_017312705.2). NCBI lineage: Eukaryota > Metazoa > Arthropoda > Malacostraca > Decapoda > Penaeidae > Penaeus > Penaeus japonicus. The sequence goes on along the minus strand of BOPN01002060.1, from coordinate 149,627 downwards.
AGAGAGAGACAGACAGAAAGAGACACAGAGAATGAGCGATTGAGAGAGAATGAGAAAGAGAGAAAGAGAAATGAAGGAAAAAAAGAGAGAGGTGAGGGGCTAGGAGAAGAGAGAATGAGAATGAGAGAGAGAGGAGGTGGGGGGGGGGGGCGTAGGAGAGGAGAGAGAGAATGAGAAATAGAGAAAGAAGGGGGGGGGGGGCGGAACCATTAACTTCCTAGAATAATCAAGAAAGGATTTCAGGACAGGTTGAGTGTAATTACCGGCTTAATGAGTCTCATTTTCGGTGAGTACTTGCAAAGAATTTTGTCTCTCTTTTCTCTCTCGACTATTTTCTCTCACCTTTTATTTCTCTCGTTCTCTCTCCCTCTCTTCTTTCCTTCCTTTATACCTCCTTTCTTCCCTCCCGTCCCACTTTCTTTTTCTCACTTTTTTACCCCCCCCCCCCTCTCTCTCTATCTCTCTCTATCTCTCTCGCTCTATCTCTCTCTCTCGCTCTCTCTCTCTCTTCCTTCCTTCCTGTATCTCTTCCTTCTTCCTTCTCCTCCCCCTCTCTTTTCCCCCCCCCCCCCCTCTCTCTCTCTCTCTCTCTCTCTCTCTCTCTCTCTCTTCTTTCCTTCCTTTATACCTCCTTTCTTCCCTCCCGTCCCACTCTCTTTTTCTCACTCTTTAACCCCCCCCTCCCCCCTCTCTCTCTCTACCTCTCTCTCTCGCTCTCTCTCTCTCTTCCTTCCTTCTTGTATCTCTTCCTTCTTCCTTCTCCTCCCCCTCTCTCTCTCTCTGTTCCATACTCTTCCTCCCTCCCTCCCTCCCTCCCTCCCTCCCTACACCGTTACCCCTTTCCTCTCTCGTAAAAGGACGTTTATCTATGCTAATTATTCGTCCCTAATGACGAGGGTGGGAAGATTATTCCTCTGTACAGTTAAGTTCTAAAGCAAATTCCTAATTTCTTATGTACTCAAGCTTATATAAGTCTTATATAATGCGTAGGATAAGAAGAGGAAAGAGGAGGGAAAGATGGAGGAGGAGGAGGAGAAAATTTGGAGAGAAATGAGAAATTGAAAATAAGAAAGAAAAAAAAAAGGGAAAAGCTGAGAGGAATAATGTTGAAAAAAAAAATTAGGAAGAAGACAGGCTGGGAGAAAATATATGATTAGTGAATTAACTGAGGAAGTTTAGAATAAATAATTGGCTAAGTGACATTGATGGTGAGAAGGAGGGTTAGTAACAATAATAAAAAAAAAAATAGAGGAAGAAAGAGCGAGAGAGACAAACAAAGAGAGAAAGAGAAAGGGAGGATATAGAATATAAATATATATATATAGGAGATCAGAGTTTGTAAATCTCCCATAGATAAAAGGATATATCTAAGAGATTTATAAGCATTGGTCTGCTATATAAAGAGAGAGAGAGAGAGAGAGAGAGAGAGAGAGAGAGAGAGAGAGAGAGAGAGAGAGAGAGAGAGAGACCATGAAAAACAGAGAGAGGGGGGGAATGATCAATGATCAATACAACCGCAATGCTTAATTCTTTATTTCACGGACTCTGGGTACAAATTAAAGTCATCGGCGCCTTAAACAGAAGGCATTTTAGGAGAGGCGAGGAAGCCACAGAAGCCAGACAGATCCAGGGATAACCACAGGCATCGTTTCTTGTAGGTGAGGAAATATTCCTGCACCTGCTCCTCTTTCTTTCGGCCGCAGATGGTGCTCCTGCTGTTTCCAATCTCATGATTTCTCCTTTCGCTTCGTCTCTAGCCTTTTTTCTTTTAATACATTTTTTGTTCTCTCTTTTTTTTTTCTTTTCTTCTTCTTCTTCTGTTTCATGTCTTATGATTGCTTTGTATCTGTTCTTATCTTTTAATCTATCTCTCTTTTATGTGTATGTGTGTGTGTGTATATGTGTGTATATATATATGTATATATATATATATATATATATATATATATACATATATATATATATATATATATATATATATATATATATATATATATATATATATATTCATATCTCTCTCTCTCTCTCTCTCTCTCTCTCTCTCTCTCTCTCTCTCTCTCTCTCTCTCTCTCTCTCTCTCTCTCTCTCGCACTCTCTCTCTCCCCCTCTCTCTCTCTCTCTCTCTCTCTCTCTCTCTCTCTCTCTCTCTCTCTCTCTCTCTCTCTCTTTCTCCTTCTGCTCTCTCTCTCTCTCCCTCTCTCTTTTTCTTTCTCTCTCTCTCTATCTCTCTCTTTCTCCTTCTGCCTCTCTCTCTCTCTTTCTCTCTCTCTCTCTCTTATCTATTATTTTTTTCTTCTATTCCCAATCTCATGATTTCTTCTTCCGTTTTGTATCTATTTTTTTTCTTCTTTTTTCCTATATATTCTTCAACTATTTTTCTTTGCAGCAATCGCTATATTATTTTTTTCTTTTTTCTATTTCATGACAATCTCTTGTTTGCTTCCGTTTATTTATTTTCCATTTGCCTGTTATTCTATTAATTGATTTATGCAATTGCAAACACGCCAGACATTGACAAAGAGTGAGACGACTCTGAACCGAACCCTAGTTTACAGCGGGTGGATATGATGATATTGGAAAAAGAAAAGGGAACAGATAGAACACGTGAGGGATATGTAGATCATGCAGGAGGATTATGTGGAAAAATGACTACCGTGGTAAGTCCTGATGGTCCTGAAATGAACGTCTTAAATCCGATGACTTCATCTTATGTAAGCAGTCTAGATAGAATTCAATACTTCCCTTTGAGATCATCAGTATTGCTTGGAAATACTAGAGGAAAATTGTCGTTTAATAAGAATCATGAAATCAATTGTGGGATGCAGGCAATGTTCTCATCCACCATGATCGGTTTTGAGCATATCGTGTATGAAGTCAGACAATAGTACATTTATTGTCATCAACCCTTTTGCACTTTTGTAGAGCAATGTTACAACCAAATGTGGTAGAAGCAAGTCATCGAAACGAGATTCAAAGGAAGCACATAATCTTCTCATTAGGGGAAGTGAATAGAAGACCTAAACCAAATTTTTAGTTATTACTTTCTTTCTCAAAGTGTTCAATAGGAATGCCTTATTATTTTCACTATCAAGCCACATTGTTAAAGTCAGAGTTCCAGATTAACGTAATCCGGGTCAGTAATTAGGCTGGCACCCACGCGTGTCTGCTGGTCCAAGGATGTTTCCCGCACTTTATGTTAACAACGCACACGCATGCACATTGTATATGCACTTATGATCTGTTCATGTTTCATCATGTTTCTCCCGTTATGTATCCCTCACAAGTTTATTCACTCCCACTGTTTATATTATACTTTGTTAATATATATATATATATATATATATATATATATATATATATATATATATATATATATATATATATACATACATATATATATATTCATTTCGCGTTTAATTCACCCAATAGATTAGTGGTTCCCAAACTTTTCACCCCTTTTATTCAAATGAGTTCTCCCACGGACCCCAGGATATTAAGAGGTCTGTCAACTTAACATACTGACTTTATTGATCTAGCAACCAACTCGTGTTACTAGAGTCATATTAACAAAAGATATACGTAACTGAATATAAAAAAAGAAAAAAAATACAGTACAGAAAAAAAACACTTTATCTTTATCTCATTCCTGAGATGATTAATGCTGCTTATGTTCTGAATTTTTCACATTCATCCTATTTCTGTATTTTGATTTTATGTAATCCAGCTGTGAGAGAGCCTGCTCCCATAAATATGTAAATAAATAAGAAAAAAATAAATAAAATGAGAAATACAGTACAGAAAAAAAATAAAGAAAAAGAAATTATAATAAGAAATCGTTTACTTCTTCCTTTGTATTATTGGTGCATGTATATGATACGTTATCTGTGTGTGACTGCACTATTTTTCATATTCATATGAAATTTTGAATTTAATTCATAGACCTCCAGTACTACATACGCAGAACACCAGGGGTCCACAGACCACAGGTTGGAAACTACACTAGATGTTCATTACACGTATTCATATTCACTGGCTTTCCATTCGCTTCACTGGTGCAGCATATTTTACCTTCCTTTATCTATCGTTTACCTTGGTAATCCGCTATACTCGCATCTCCCATCAACCAAGGTCATCTTTTCAAATGAATCGCCCTTTATAATCCCCTTTTCGCTCGGCCAACCCTTCCCGGAAACTGCAGTTCATCACTCGAGAGGTATCTAACTACTCTTAGCTCCCCCTCGCCTCATTTCCTCATTACCCTAAGGAGTCCCCCTATATAGTTTCCTCCACGGTATCTCTGTGCCATGACTCTGGATATACTTCCGTTTATGATATGAGTGCATGGGTCGCGTACTTAGTTTGTGAGTCGCACCTTTTCATTCGGTGGGAGACACGTTTCATTATTATTTCTATTTATCTGTGTCTCTCTGGTGAAATACGGTGCAACGAAACTTTTTTTTTTTTTTTTATCATTAAGTATATTAATGCAGTTAGCGCTTGTTATTATTGTTAATCTGGAGATCGTATAAGGCACGGTAGGACACAACCTCACGATATGCCATGAGGATATGGACGGTTAGCCAGTGTCTGGTGGTGGCCTTAAGCAATGCTGGCCTTACTGGCGACT
>BOPN01002060.1:80000-92500 GCA_017312705.2 Penaeus japonicus | reverse complement strand
CCTTGCTATCTATATTCGAGTCAATTGCGTTACCAATTATCAAAAAATAATTTATTTTCATCATCATAACAGAGCCTATTATAATAATAATTTTGAGATTTTAAAAATCGAGAAATCAAGAAATATATGCTGCACTTCTTATTGTTCAAGGTAACTGACCTTGCTCGAAAATGTGTATCCTTGATTTTTCTCGTTCAAATAATGGAGTTGCTCTTATGTTGACAAATATTTCATTAGGACATCGTTTCTTACATTTTTATCTATTTTTTTTACCCTCAATATTTTTGCTGACGACAGGAGCACAAAACGAAAATATCTCACAACACATTGTGCTTCTTGAGTTAGTGAACAAAGAACAGTTCTAGGAATTCCTTTTGTGAAAACCAACACGCGAAGATTCTAGTCAATAAACAAGTCTCTAAAACATATCTCAAAAATGTTTCCCTTTTGTAAACATCTTTCTTTCAGATAGACAATGTTAGTAATTGAATCAATACTTTTTCCAATAGTTTTGACTTGTCTCTTTGCATTTTTCCGCAAAAAAAATAATAATAATAAAAAAAAAAAAAATAATAATAATAAAAAAAAAATAAATAAATAAAAGAAAATGAATGCCGCGTTTCTACATTCTGCCTTGAGTGATTATCAGTATTGTATATAATCATTATCATATTCATATAGTTATTTTACTTTTCACTATCTCTTTTCAACAAAGACCCAGCTATGAAATAAATCTTAAGCATAGCAACACTAATACGCCTGTTCATTGCAGAAAATGAGACAACACTCTTCCCCTAGTTGTTACTGTCATTCTTTCTTTTTGGCGGAAGGGGAAAGGGCTAAATAAATTGCCTGTGAGAGGAAGGGGGGAAGAAGACAAGGGGAAGTGAGGAAAGCCAGAGAGGGTCAAGAGTCTAGACGTGAGGACAATGGAATGCCGTTTGTGTCTTGTGGAAGTTTAATTTAAAGTCTGGAATTTAAGTAACTCCATACTGTGGTAAAGTGGTCGAGAGGATACAAAAGGTGGAAATTGGTTTGTGTGGATCAATTTCGATTCGATTTTCATTGCTGAAAATAGGACGAAAGAGGAAGAGAGTGTGCGAGAAGGAAAAAAAATACTATTTGGGAAGATAATAACAACTAAGTGAGTAAGAGAGAGAAAGAGAGGGGGGGGGGCACACACACACACACAGAGGAAGAGAGAGAAAGAAGAAGAGAGGAAAGGAAAGAAAGAGCAAGGCATAAGCAAAAACTAGACAGGACATAGTGACGCCCACAAAAGAAAGAAATTAAAAGAATGAAACAAAGAACTATCAAATTAAAGGAGAACACACCAGGAATGCATCTCAGCTGACTGAAGTGCCCAACCCTGATCTAATTAACTGACGGCGCCTTGGGCTGTAGTTTTCTTTTGTTTTTCTTGACTCTGCACTCGTGGATAGGATATCCCGAAGTGGTCTTCCCTTCTCGAATCTGATTTTTAAGGCGGGTAAATTTTGTAATAATATCATATAATTATTATCATTATCAACAATTTCGTTATCCTTGTCGTTATCATTTTCATTATCATTATAATAATGATAATGATAATTCTGATAATAATATTTGGCATGATAATGATAATGATAGAACTAACATTGATAATAAAGATTGCAATGATGATGATAATGGTGATGATGATAATGAGGAGGAGGAGGTAATGATAATCATAATAATAATGACGATCAAGATTGTTATGATAATAATAATGGCCGTAATGATATTAATGTTATAAAGATGATGATAATAATAATAATAATAATAATAATAATAATGATAATGCTAATAGCAATTAAAATGATAATGATGATAATAATCATTGTAGTAACAGGAAAGAAAAGGAAAATAAAAGAGAAAGAAAAAGAACAAGAACAAATGGAGACGCTACTGTGGATTATGCACAGCAGAGAGATAAGACGGCAGTTTTAATACATATCAAACCAGGTTTTATCTTTAAATCCAGGAAGGAGAAGAGAGGAAAGTGTATCGAAGAAAGGAAGAGAGGATGAACTTTTCACCAAGGACGAGGTCAAATCAAAGAGGTTAAGACGAAGGCACGTCAAGTCAGGTCACGTTACATATATGATATTTCAAGACAGAGTTGAAAGAGATGCTAATCAAAGGCTCAGTCTATATAGAGTGGTGTCCAATAAAAGTCAATGGATTTGGGACGTGCATAGCGAGTGGCTGTCCTCTGGAGAGTTGCAGTTCGGCAGCATATTGATGAGAGACGATCTTACCAGTCTGCGGGCGTGGGCGTGTACGTCAACGGAATGGAAGACGATACGGGCGGATCATCATTCCATTTGGTGGGTGTTAGTCTCGTGTTTATAGATAGGTTGAACTTTTACTGGGTTTTGTATTACGTGAGACTGTGCAGACAAATATGTATCGGCGTAATGTAGAAATTTCAATATTGAAATTAGGAATATCTCGAATTAGTCATTGTTTGTGTTCCTGTGTTAGTTGCGTATGTCGTGCTGAGGCTGGGAAGTGCATTTGGAAACGCTCTCCTTGTGAAAATGTATTAATAGGAAAGTTATTATATTATTCTATTGTTCTCTTAAATATATATCTCTAAAAGAAGTGTTACAGCATCACCAAATGGTACTATACTTAGAGTGATAACCTCAGTAACCTAGCATTGCACTTTGATGCATGGAATGATATCGCAATCTAGTGTGGATACATTGCAATATCCATGAAGGAAATGTTGATTCTCACTAAACAATTATTTTGGTAGGTCGTGTGGTTTAATTTCTGGGTGATAACTATAGTGAGTAAGTTTCAGTTCTTGTCAATGAGGCCTTTTGGATATATGTTTAAGCTTGATGATAATAAATACAACTAATGGAACATATATATATATATATATATATATATATATATATATATATATATATATATATATATATATATACAAATATATATTTATATATATAAATATATATATATATATATATATATATATATATATATATATATATATATGTCTATATATATACATATATATATATATATATACATATATATGTCTAAATATATATATATATATATATATATATATATATACATATATATCTATATCTTCCTGTCTATCTATCAATCTGTGTGTATAAATAATAAATAAATATATATATATATATATATACATATATATATATATATATATATATATATATATATATATATATATGTATATATATATATATATATAAATAAATAAATATATATGTATATATATATATATATATATATATATATATATATATATATATATATATATATATATATATATATATATATATATATATATACATATATATATATATATATATACATATATATATGTATATATATATATATATATATATATATATATATATATATATATATATATATAAAGTATTCACAAAAATCATCACAGCCCGCATCACCGATACATTAGATTCAAAACAATCCAGGGAACTGGCATGATTCCGAAGCGGATTCTCAACTACAGACCATATCCACACAGTAACCCAAATAAGAGAGAAAACAAACAAATATAGGAAGCCTCTGTATATGGCATTCGTAGATTACGAAAAGATAGTCGACTCGGTATAGATAGCAACAGTACTATATTTAATTCGTAGACAAGGAGTAGAGGAAATATATTGCAGATTATTAGAGAATATATATAGAGAAAGATGTTACAGCGACCATCAAAATGCACGCAGAAACCAATAAAATACCAATATAAAAGGGTGTTAGGCAGGGTGATACCATTTCACCGAAGCAGTTTACAGCTTGCTTAGAGGAAGTATTCAAGAAATTAGATTGGAAGGAGAAAGGGATCAAAATAGGGGATGAACACTTAAGCAATCTAAGATTTACAGATGACACTGTTCTTTTCGGCGAGTCAGCAAATTAATTACATCAATTACAAAGCTACTGGAATAGGGAAAGTCTGAAAATTGGCCTTAAAATGAACATGAAAAAGACTAAAGTCATGTTTAACAGGCGAACCCCAGTTAAGCAAATACAAATACAGGGCGAGGTACTAGAAGCAGTGAACGAGTATGTATGGCAACTTATCCAGCCGAATACATCCTGGGAAGCCGAGATAAAACGGCGAATCAGACTAGGTTGGAGTGCCTTCGGTACACATAGTTATATATTACGAGGTCGTCTGCCACTATGTTTAAAAAGAAAGATTTTTGACCAATGTTTCCTCCCCGTCATAACATATGGGTCAGAAACATGGACTACGACCAAAGTACTTGAGATGAAATTAGTAAATGCTCAAAGAGGAATGGAAGGCCTTATGCTAGGTGATAGCTTAAGAGACAGGAAATAAGCCACACGGATCAGGCAACAAACAAAAGTAGAGGTTATACTTAAGAACATTAAAAAGAAAAAATGCAGTGGGCAGGACATATATATCAGAGACAGGACAACAGGCGGACAAAGAAAACAACAGAGTGGGAAATACATGACACAAAGAGGCCAAGGGCAAGACCAATGACAAAATGGCGGGATGAAATAGCGAATTTCGCAGGAGTAAACTGGAATCAGAGGACACAAGACCGGGATGACTGGAAAATATATACGTCCTGCAGTGGAATGATACAGCCTGACGATAAGGAAGATAATATATATATGTATGTATATATATATATACATACATATACATATACATACATATATATATACATATATGTATATATATAAATATATATATATTTATATGTATATATATGTTTATATATGTATATATATACATATATATGTATATGTATATATATATATATATATATATATATATGTATATATATATATATATATATATATATGTATATATATATATATATACATAAATATATATATATATATATATATATATATATATATATATATATATATATATTATATATATATATATATATATATATATATATATATATATATATATATATATATATATATATATATATATACGTATATATATATATACGTATATATATATATATATATATATATATATATATATATATATATATATTGTGTATGTATATATATACACATATATATGTATACATATATACACACTCACACACACTCACACAAACGCCTCTTATACTCAGAAACAACCCCACTTAGAAACACACACATGCTCAACAACAACAGGGAGAAGCGTGTCCTCGCTTTCCAACAGGTTAATCATATTTGCATTATGTTGGCGGTAGTGTAGGTCTTTGCGGTCTCAAGGTCTTCTTCAGGTAACTAGTGCATTTGGTTCGTGTGAGTGGAGACGTATACATGGGAACTTAAAACATACACAAACATATCATGGACATGTGTATGTGTTTGAGTTTGTTAACACTTACAAGAGAGAGAGAGAGAGAGAGAGAGAGAGAGAGAGAGAGAGAGAGAGAGAGAGAGAGAGAGAGAGAGAGAGAGAGAGAGAGAGAGAGAGAGTTTTATGTGTTAATATACAATTATATGTATTAGTATGTGTAGATATATGGGTACAGAAGTGATTTGCACGTGCATTTAGTTCTGTGTGTGTGTCTATCTTCTCATCGCTCCTACCTATCTTACGAAATATCCCCTCCCTTGTTTCCCCGTCGTGCAGCATCAATATTCCTAATTGCAAAGTGATTACCTAAGACGCTGCACCACTCTTGCAAATTGCTCCTTTATTTGTTGTCGTACAGGGGGGAGATGTCATTTACTGTAATTACTTTCCCAAGATTTATTGATGACAGCGAAAGAGACACAATCAACCCAGGCAGAGATCGGGAGATGGAAAGAGTTCACATACATGCATGTACACGCCCGAGAACACACGTACAAACACGTACACGTATAAAGTACTCAAACAAGTACAGTCGGAAACACACACCCTTACACAGTAAATTAGATAATAAAGAAAAGTTCGGTCATGATTGTTATAACCTAATGGTCATCCCATATGGTTTCCCAAAGGCAATATTACATTACGAAAAATTACTTTAATAATTTATGAGGTAAACCATACAAAAAACAAAGAATATTGTACAGGGTAATAGCAGATGATATGGCATTTCTGAACAACAGTCCACAGCAGAGAGGGCGAAAGTATTGCATAGAAGATCAAGCAGAACGGTTTGGGCAGAACATGGTACAACAAAGTGAGTTAGAGGGCAACAGATCGTATCAGAACAAGCCATAGAAGAGTAAAATACAACAGAGCAGGTTAAAAAACAACAAATTGTGACAAAGCGGACAACAGCCCACCAAGGAAAGATGATAGTTTGAACAGCCAAGAAATCAGAAGATTGCAGTAGAGCTAACCATAACACAGCATTTTATGATATAGCACAGCAAAAGCACAGCAGAGCAGGCCACAATCACAAAATATTGAAGTAGATTTAATCAACAAACAGCAGATCACAGCAAGGTCACAGCAAAATTAGTGACACAACAGCATATCAAGCCAGGACGCAGCAGCAGCCTCATATTTCAAAAAAAAAAAAAAAAAATAAAAAAGACTCCTCGCCATTATCTAAGGAACTTCGCGAGCGCCGTATATCTTAATTAATTATAATGAGGTCTGGTGGAATTAATTATGACTTTGGCCACGATAGGGACCGGCGTCGGAGGGAAGATAGCGGATAATAATTAAAACAGGAAAAGAGCGGTAACCGAGACGAAGAAGGACAAAGGGGACAGTGATAATAGACAGGAGAACCGAAGCCAAGATTTATGGATTCAAGAGAATAAGAAAATATCAAGAGGGGATCGACACTTCCTATTCCTTACTTCTTTAAACTTAGGATTAGATCCTATAAGAATGAGAAGGATAAAGCATTCAACTATCAGTGTCTTCCTTGTATTTTCTTAGATTTTCAAATAGGATGATGCAAAGAATATTTAGGTATCTTGTTTCACCAATGGCTGATCTTTATCATCCTCATTCATCATCGTCATCATTGTTGTCATCATCATCATCACCTTCATCACATCATTATCATTCATCATCATCATTGTCATCGTCGTCCTCATCCTCATCATTATTATCGAAATGTTCATAGTTATTATCAATATCACTATCATCATTATTTGACATCAATTTCATTGTTATCTCATTATTGTCATTGTTTTATCATCGTTACTATCAGTATCATAATCATTACTATTATTGTTACTTTCATTTCCATCATCATTATCATTACCAATATCATTATTATGAATATTTTCATTACCATAATCATTATCATCAGTAGCATTATTATCATTATTGTTGTTATTATCATTATCATTATCAGTTATCATTATCATCATTATCTTTATTATCACCATCATCATATTTATTTTCATCGTTTTCAATAATATAATCATCGTTATTATCATCGTTATTATTACTCTCATCATTTTTATTGTTACCATCATTAACATTATTGCTATTATTGTTATCATTATAATTTATAATGTTACAATCGTTATGATGTTGCTGTTATTGTCATTATTATTGTTATTATTGCTGTTATCATTGTTATCATTCTCACCATTTTCATTATCATTACAGACATCATTACTATTATCATTAATATCATTATCATCATCATTATAATTATCATTCGTATTATCATTATTATCATCATTGTTATCATTACCATTATTATCATATTCAATATTATTACCATTGTCATTATATTCATTATCATTATTATTATTGCTATTTTCATTATCATTATTATTATTGCTATTTTCATCATCATTATTATTATTGCTATTTTCATTATCATTATTCCCGTCATTATTAGCATCCTTATCCATATTTTGATCATAGTTATTACTATCATTATTATCATTTGAATAATCATTATTAAGATTATATCACCATTATCAATATCATAATCACCATCATCGTTATTAGACAGAGTATATATTGTACCATAAGCATCGTACGAGAGTCTTGAAATTCCTTCCGCTCAACATAATCTCTTTGAATATACAAACTTTGCTTTCAAGTTTTTTCCCCTTTCATCTGATAGGGAATGTAATATAGGTTATGATTAGGAAAAGACTAGATTTTTTTTGTGGTGTATATTAATTCGTGTAAATGTATGAAAGTAACAGAGAGAGAGAAGGAGAGAGAGGGAGGGAGAGAGAACGAGAGAAAGAGAGAGAGAGAGAGGTTAAATGTATGAAAGTAACAGAGAAAGAGAAAGAGAGAGAGAGAGAGCGAAAGCGAGAGGGAAGGAGAGCGAGAGAGAGAGAAAGAGAGAAAGTAGAGAGAGAGAAAGAGAAAGATAAAAAGTAAAAGAGAGCGAGAGAGAGAGAGAGGAGGGGGGGGGGGAGAGGGGGGGGGAGGGGGGGGGGGAGAGAGAGAGAGAGAGAGAGAGAGAGAGAGAGAGAGAGAGAGAGAGAGAGAGGGAGAGAAAGAGAGAGAGTGAGAGAGATAGAGAGAGAGAGAGAGAGAAAGAGAGAGAGTGAGAGAGAGAGTGAGAGAGAGAGCTAGAGAGAGAGGGAGAGATAGAGAGAGAGAGATAGAGAGAGAGAGAGGGAGCGAGAGAGAGAGAGGGAGGGAAAGAGAGAGGGAGAGAGAGACAGAGAGAGAGAGAGAGAGAGAGAGAGAGAGAGAGAGAGAGAGAGATAAATCATGGCGAATAAATATACAATAGATATGAGGAAAGTCAGTACTTTGTCTAAAGATAAATGGCTGTAGAAATTACTGTAGGTAAAGAATGGATATGCACCATTAACATCGACAAAAGTCACACACCAACACATATTAACACACATGCACATACAACACACACACACACACATATATACGCACAATATATTTATACATGTATATACACCTCTCTATATGTTTTGTAAATAGAACACTTCTTTAAAAATGTAAACGCACCTTACATTCGCATTTACTGCATAAACATAGCAAGAGCGAGAGAGAGAGAGAAAAAAAAATCCATGAACAAAAAATGAACATTAGCCCCCCCTCCCCCTCCCCCCGCTTTTTCTCCTCCAGTCTGGCCGAAGCCTTTTGACGGATGTTTGTCTGGTCGATGTATTGATTCCAAAATGATGCGAGGGTGTGGCGAGGGAAGGACGGAGAAGGAGGCGGAGTTGCTTCTTCTTTATCTCCTTTTGTTTCGTCGGCGAGTTTTTCTTCCACCTTCTTTCTCTTATTTTTTTCTTTATCTTTTTAATTTTATACTTATTATTATTATTATTATTTTTTTTTTTATCTCACTCTCTCTTTTCTTGTTCTTCCTTTTCCTTCTTCTTTTATTCCTCGGTGAGTTTTCTTCTTCTCTCCTTTCCTCTGCTTTTTTTCTCCTATTCTCTCTTCTGTGCTTATTCTTCTTTCACTCCTGCGAGTCATATATTTCCCTGAGTGTCCTATTCTCTCTTTCTTTCCTCCTTCTGACTCCTTTAAATTTTGTCATTCCGCATTCCGCTGTCACCCTTTCCATCTTCTCATCCGTATCCATTTCTTCCTTCTTTGCTTTCTCTACCTCACTAGATCCTACTCTCTCTCTCTCTCTCTCTATCTCTCTCTCTCTCTCTCTCTCTCTCTCTCTCTCTCTCTCTCTCTCTATCTATCTATCTATCTATCTATCTATCTCTCTCTCTCCTCTTCTTCTTCCCTATCAATCCTTCATTTCTTCTCCCTCCTTTCCCTATGTCTCCCCCCCCCTCCTTCTCTCCCTCTCCCTCCCTCAAGAGTTAATCAGAAGGGAGGAACGAGAGATTTAAGAGCCGATCGTCCAAACAAACTGCCCGTGTTACATGGACGCAGGAGCTGGAAAAAAGAAGTATCACCGCGAAGTAATTTCTTTTTACCAGGGTCCTTATCGGTGCGCGGTCAAAACTTATATCTTATGGGGCCATTTGTCTTTTAATGAAGTGATTACTTACTTTTTTTTCAGACTTCGCGAATCGTATTTTGTGATTATCTGTCTATCTCTTTATAAGGACTGTGAGATGTATATTTGTGTATGCGTGTCTACTTCTCAGGGGTCATCTCCAGAACGGAAATTGGTAAGAACTTGGATCATTTTACAGTATGTCAGGCCTTCGCTTGGGGTTATAAGAAATATGCAGAATTTTCATATTAACAAATGTAACAGACAACGGGTTGTGTAGTTTAACTGTTTTAAGGCACACGAGTCTGACTGGGTTCTCCCTATGGTGTGTGGGTCATTATAAAATAAATTACGTTTCCCCTTTGATCATTTATCAACTAATTGTTACACGTAAACGAAAATATTGGCATTTAAGCAATGGGCTTGTGGGTGAGTCTAAATGATTTTTTTTTCCATCAGAGTTTACAGAATCAACATAATAGGTTGTACTTTTTATGTTTGTTTCTTTATTCATTCCATACATTCTGAATTACCAACCCCTGAGCGCATGGAATCTTTAAGCTTTCCCCTTTTGATTCGTATTCCCATACTAAATGAATTTTATCGTTAGGTCCCCTTTTTCTACTATATTTTCTCCCCATATCCCTTTATAACTTGATGGTATCACTTGTATTATTAACCTGGCCGTCAGTCCTTATACCACAAACAAACAAAAAACCATGACCGTTGGCCGTAACCCTTGTCCCTCTATCCTTCATTACTCGTTTTTAGCTCTCCTTTATCTCTATTTCCCCACCGGATATTGTCCTACACAGCACTGTCGGGTTGACGCCCATGACGAACCACCTTAATTAATCACTTCTACTTATCAACTATAAAAAATACGTGGGAGGCAAGGCGTTCGGCAAAAGCAGCCTTTGTTGCGTCCTCTGGCCAATAATTCTGCGGGCAGAGAGAGAAACTAAGGAATGAACGAGACAAACCTTTCACTTCCTCTTAGGCAGCCTTGGGAATGTCTACCATTGCCCCTGCTAAGTAATATGCCCCTACAATTGTGATCCCCGTTTTCCTTTCCTTGACAAATCCGGCCATCGCAATCCAATTCAAATAATTTACTTGCGACTTAGAAAGGTTGCTTTTTCGCGACTATTTTCAGTGGCCGTTGGTATAATATACTCATACGTTTTAAACAAATGTCAGATCATAACAGATCCGGACATGAGTATGTATATGAATTCATATAAAAACACGCACACAATTACAAACACCCACACTCACATCCACACACACACATATATATTATATATACATACATACACACACACACACACACACACACACACACACACACACACACACACACACACACACACACATATATATATATATATATATATATATATATATATATATATATATGTATATATGCATGTATGTATGTATATATATGCACGACTGACTTCACTAAACAAAAAATATCCTCCCCCACCCTCTTTTCCTTCCGCTTCCTCCTGCTTCCCTCTTTTATTCCATTTCCCTTCCGTCCTCCCCTTACCTTCAATCTGGTATCTTCCCAATCCGTTGTTGTTCAAAAAAATAAGAATTCCATGATTTATACTATAGCCCGGAGATTCAAATTCATGAATGGGATTGAATACTATAAATATCACTCGAAACCCAAAGCGATATTTCAACTTTCCTTTTTCCAATCCATCATAATCGGCATTTAGAGGCGGATCCGAGGGAAGAAATCCTGATGTCTTTTCTTTACCTTCGGAGTCTGATTGATTCCTGTGCGAGTCGAAACCCGTTACGAACCAGTGCTTCGAAATATGTTTGAATTTTCACACGCACCCAGCAAGTGAAACACGAATGTAAAATATGTAAAACACCCTCACACAAACTAACACACAGACACACATACACCCACACACGGCAGTGAAAGTGAGTGGTACTTTTACATAAACCTCCATTACAAGTGAGAAAAATAGGCGTTTGATCGTCTGAAAGGTAATCATGATTCCATTAAAAGGTTCAGAAGGTCTTTTAAAACAAGGTATCCCTTAAAGCAAATGCAGTCATGCAATCAGGCCAATTTTCCGAGTAGTTAATCATATATTGACTAATTCACTTGCACGCAGGTTTACAAGCTTCCTAGAGCATATATGCATAGAACACATATGGTATATATACACAAATACACCTAGAACTCATCTGCTGTGTACGCATATAAACAATGTCCACACACACACACACACTCACACTTGTAATCATAATTTGCCAATATATTATAATTTGTCTAATATATATATAAAGAGAAACGAATATATATCTGGTGAATAAGGAATACATAAGACAAAGAGACTAAGGACAAGACCAATGACAAAATGGCGCGATGCAATAACGAAATTCAGGCCTAAACTAGGAACAGGACACAAGGCCGAAATGACTGGAAAGTTTGGGAGAGGCCTACGTCCTGCAATGGAATGATACGGGTTGGTGATGATTCTCTCTCTCTCTCTCTCTCTCTCTCTCTCTCTCTCTCTATATATATATATATATATATATATATATATATATGTGTGTGTGTGTGTGTGTGTGTGTGTACGTATTTGT
>BOPN01002060.1:72500-75000 GCA_017312705.2 Penaeus japonicus | reverse complement strand
AGTAATGATTACAATAGTAACAATAATGATAGTGATAATAACAATATTGATAACAAAAAGAATAAAGATAATGTTGTTGATTTATTTACAATAGTATTAGTAGTAGCAATAGTACTAGTAGTAGTAGTAGCAGTGTTGATAGTAGTAATGACAATGATAATAACCATAGTAATAATCAAAATAATATTACCAATAAGGATTACGACAAACCCGATAAAATAAAACGAGAAAAAAAAAGCATCAATGGAAATCAACATCTTCCCGAGATTGCATTTGAGGACGAGAAAGAACTGGGGCCTTGATTGTGCCTTTGGGCGAGAGGAGATCCTGTTGTTATTGGAAGGTAATTTCACAGGGAATATCCTCTGAGCGGGAGGTGTTTGTGAGAACGAGGGTGTTATGCGCAGATAGATTGTCAGATAGATAGATGGACGGGTGGATTAAGATAGATACGTATATAGAGACAGACTGAGAAATAGACACGTGTGTATTGTCATACAGGTATATATGTACTATGGTGCAGATATATATACACAGCATATACAACCACATACGCATAAACCCAGAGGACAGATATTTACACAAAAGGAAACTAACGTGCATGTACGTATTTGACTATGATTTAATGTGTACACGTACAGACGATTTCATTCACACACACACATACACACACACACACACACACACACATACACACAAACACACACATACACACACACATACACACACACACACATACACACACACACAAACTCACACATTCACCCATACACACACAGACGCAATCAAGTGCACAAGGTGTGACACATGCACACCCTTTCTCTTATTACACTCTATGGAAAAGCGAGGTCGGCGTTTTAAGTGAACAGCTCCTGGCGAAGTAAGATTAAAATGCGTCTTGACATTTTGCCTTCTTAAACTATTTTTTTAATGATAGTAGTATCGAGTATAGATGAAAAAAATCGTTATGTTTCATATATAAGGCCCTTCACCTTTTACTTCTTGTTTTCTCTATTTTTTTTTATGTCTATCCCTTTTTCCTCTTTTCCTTTTTTATACATAAATCTCCCCTCTCTCTCTCTTTGCTTTTCTCTCTCGTGATATATAAACCATTTTTCCTTCACTTGGCGCTTTACGCCCAATGCGCAGAAACATTGTATTTTATGTAATATAACTTAGTTGTGTTTCTCGCTTTCTAACTTTCAAACACTAATCTTTTTTTGTGTCATACAACATTTCATTACAATGTCATATTTCATGACAAGAATTACTTGTGTGCAACCTTTTCAAGCTGGTGATATATACGTGTAATCTCTTTAGGCGCTTTAACTTGTCTGCTGCTGTGACTCGAGTTTGAATTAATAATTTTTATTGTATTTACTCAACAGTTGCACAACGAACGATATTTTCCATATTTGTAATGCTGGCAAAATTCAAACAATTGTTGGATTCCTTTTCTATGTTATTTGAAATCATTTTGTATATGAATATCGAAGATTTGATATAATACAATCGGTAATTGGCTACCATTGTTTGTTATCAAATCTGAACTCTTGTTAACGTTGTAGTTTTATGCCATGTTAGAGGCATAAGAACCATTTAGACCGGTACGAATTCCAGATGTCCAGACCAATATATATTTTGTTTATATATCAGTGATTTTAATCAAACGTTTTATCTAAATCGACACAATCTACAAATAGTTATTTTTTTTCTCAATCTATATATTTCTTTTTACTTATTTACTTTCCTTACATATCTTACAGAGCTTCACTAATAGGTTGAATTTTTCATTCCATGTTACACAGAAGGTATTCTCCTGAATCTCTATAGTATATCGTAGTCCACTGCAGTTTCCAGGGCAGAGAGAATTCGCGTGGAAAGTTCGGATACAAATTAGTTCGGAAGTCCAGCCAGTTATACAACTCTGTTTTATCTGAGGGCATGATATCGGTGCACCTTCTGTAATGTTCACTGCACTAGTATCATGCGCAGAATCTAGGT
This sequence comes from Penaeus japonicus, assembly GCA_017312705.2. Taxonomy (NCBI): domain Eukaryota; kingdom Metazoa; phylum Arthropoda; class Malacostraca; order Decapoda; family Penaeidae; genus Penaeus; species Penaeus japonicus. The sequence goes on along the minus strand of BOPN01002060.1, from coordinate 72,996 downwards.
ATGGGATAAATTGTTTCAGATTAATTCCATCATACTGCATTGGATTAAGTTTGCCAGAGGTTGCAAAAGAATCATTATGATGATTATTTATATGTTATATTAATATCATTATTCATTCTATTACTAGTACAACTCCTTCCATTGCCATTACTACTACGTTATAAACTACTATTTTTGCTGCTTCTACTACTGCTACTACTAGTACTACTACTGTCATCTTCAAGAAAAAAAAATCATTTTTAAAATGGCACACCTCTATTATTACGTATCCTAGAATATGCATATTGCATTATATTTCGCAATACTCTCATTTACAAGGACGCGTTCATATGCTGCTACTGCATCTAATACTAATATCACTACTACTATGACTACTAATATTTATGTTTTTAATGTGCAAATGACTATAACTTTAATCAGATATAGAGATGGATAAAGGCCTATGAATCTATATCGAAATAGGATACAATAAAACTTTATCGATCTGTAAATCTGA
>BOPN01002060.1:65000-67500 GCA_017312705.2 Penaeus japonicus | reverse complement strand
GAATATGAATGCTTCATTTGAGTCTCACACGCGGAACACGCTTGCTATTTATACAGTCTGTGGGGTCAAAGCGCTTTCATGGCAGATGACCAGCGGCGCAACGGGGGCGCAACTCATGGAGGGCTATTCTTCATGGCTTGCAAAATATACTTAGAGATGATTTAAGGATTGTCGACGCAAATTAAGATGACCTCTTTGTGAAGGAGAGCAAGAATACTGATGAACTGAACGGATATAAATATGAATTACGAAGCATTTTCTGAAAGGTATTGAACATTCATGCTAACCTCGTGTGAAACCTTCTATTCAGACGCAGAATTTCAGTGGCTTGTCTCTGAAAGTTTTCAAATTACAAGAAAAAAAAAATCATCACGAAGCACAACTTGAAGCAATGAGACTTGAAATAACCAGTCGTCAGCCACACTTGATAATTTCAATTTTTTTTTAAAGATTGTATCGCTAGTTCGTTCTCTCCGTATGATTTTTCTTTCGTAGGCGAATGCAGTAAATCTAAAATATTCACAGGATCCATATACCGCTGAAAGCCCTCGCTATCCTTTGCCTCCAGTCCATTATAAACATGAAATATGCAAGGTTGTATATCATGCTGTGAAGACCGAGCGAAACGTTTCTGAGATAAATTCTGGGTAATATAATTGATATATGTATTTATACGATAGGGGGGGAGAGGGAGAGAGAGAGAGAGAGAGAGAGAGAGAGAGAGAGAGAGAGAGAGAGAGAGAGACAGAGAAAGCCAGGGGAAAAATAAATCGTTAACGTTTTCTCGTCTTAGATTCGCCCTATCCCGTCCCTTCTCAATGTTGCGAGCGGCGACTGGTCTCTGACATACGCCAGTTCGCCTCTGCTTTTCCGGGTATACAGTGTCCCCCTTTTGCTTTTCAATTTCGAGTCAGGTCTTTTGTCCCCCTATTCCAACGTTTCTTTTTATTCATTCTTTTTTTTCATATCTGCCTGTTTGACTCAGAATATCGTCCATTCTATCTATAAATTCCCAACTGCCCGTCTCGAAATGCAACCTGCAACAGTCAACTTCAATTAAAGCTGAACCTAGTGCCACTCTGACCATCGCTGCCGACTCACAAGTGTATTTCCCTTCAGACCTTCAACATCCTAAATAAACATTGCTTGCGAATGACCTTGCTTCTGTGGCGGTGCTCATGGCAAGGCTAACCAGGAACACAAAGTACATCTCTACTCAGATTTGTGAATATGCTTACCTTTATCGTGATTGAAATTTGATGGATTTTCGGGAAGGAGATATTGGACATACATACATATCTATCTATTTCTTTCTTTCTTGCTATATATGTGTGTGTATGTGTGTATACACACACACACACACACACACACACACACACACACATACACATACATACAAATGATTATACATCTATAAAGACTAATACATACACACGTACGTACCCTCACACAACTGCGTGTGTGTGTGTGCCCGTTAGCTATTTGGGGTGTCTCATTTCTCATATTTACTTTCACTCTCTCTCGAAGCCTTGGATCATATTGACTTTCTGAATAAAAGTCGTGTAAACAGAGCCGGATTTGGTGTGTCCTTTCCTTTGCCAATCTAAGCATCTCGAGAAGTTTATATCTCGAGACGAGGGGTTCAAGTGAGCACTATTCAAACAGAGGAACCTGAGGACATACACGTGTATAGATACAGGAGCATCTTTTCATTATCATTAACTTTTGGTCAGATTGATAGATGTATAAAAGAGTCTTTTGTGCTATTACGTAATTAGATGTGATATGTGTATGTGCAAATGATAATGCATATGCGTTCAGATATATAACGGGCAGAAAGATATACATTCAAACGCACACACGCAACAACATACACACACATACAAATATGTACTCAGTATTTTTTTTCTCTCTCTCTGTATATATATATATATATATATATATATATATATATATATATTATATATATATATATATATATATATATATATATATATATATATATATATATATATATATATATTTATATATATATATATATGTATATATATATATATATATATATATATATATATATATGTATATATGTATATATATATATATATACACACACACACACACACACACACACACACACACACACACACACACACATACATATATATATATATATATGAATCACAAAAAACACAGTAACGTGCACATAACAGAATTAATAACACTGCCACTAAAAGAAAGGAAAAACTTGCGACGTTTCGAACTTTTTCATGAAAGTTCCTCTTCAGGCGAAAGCAATCCAAAAAAATGAATAGAGGAAGTAAATTTAGACAAGAATATATATAGAAAGGATGACCGTAGGGACAAGGGCTGACTCAGGTCACAGAAGGATGTTTAAGGTCAATTAATCTAGGGAAAGCTTTTCCTACTAAAAAGGAGCTAAGATCATCCAACCCCATTGACCAGCACTCAAATTAATATTGGGAATCTTTTTAATAATAGG
>BOPN01002060.1:47500-57500 GCA_017312705.2 Penaeus japonicus | reverse complement strand
GTGATGATGATGATAAGAATAATGACAATTATAATGATAATGACAAAAAAGTTAGATATTATATATATATATATATATATATATATATATATATATATATATATATATATATATATATATGATAGGCTAAAAAAAAGTATTTTATTTCAATGAAAATTATAATTTCGCAGAGAGGATACCACCTTATAAAAACAACAGAATAAAACAATGATACAAATAACAAATAACGATTATAAGATGGTAAAACAATAATAATCATTACAATAATAATGATGAAAATTGATAATAATGATAATAACAATAACGATAAAAATAATATCATCATTAATGATAATGATAACAATGAAAACAACGTAACATTAATAATTGTAACGATAATCATGATAACAAAAAATACTAATTATACTAAAGAGAAAATACAAAGGAGGGAAAGAGAGAGAAAACATAAATATCCATGAAAGTGAGAATTCATGGGTAGCCATAGAGCCCATTAATACTAAGTGCTTATCGCGTCAACACTATCTGATAAATGTTCACACTGCATCATCTTGGTGAACAATATCCTGTCTTTATCTATAATGAAGGATGCCCATCTTTTTTTTCAGTATTGTTAAAGTACATAAAAGGCAACTTTTTATTTTGCTTCATACATATCTATCACCGATCGTTGTCCAGTGATATATATATTTTCTTGGCTATTTGATATGTTTTGTTGGATTTCTTTCAAGACTCCAAATTTCTTCAAAAACATAAGATTTCAATTTTAACTGCCAATAATACTGCAAGTAACAATAGTAATAATGATGATAATAATCATCATAATAATAACAACTGCAAACTCAACAACAACATCAACAATAATAATGACAACATAACCAACCACAACAGCAACAACAACAGCCGAGCGTATAATATTCCCGTTTTGTATCATGGAATTAATATTTACCGCAGTGTCATTATTAATGCCATAACTAATGAAGCCAACATCGATCTACTCCAGATCGCTTCATCATGATTTAGGACCTCTCCTGCTGCGTCGGGAAAGATGGAGAGACGCTCCTTAGACTTTTTTTTTTTTTTTTTTTTTTTTTTTTTTTTTTTTTGCCATTACACAACGATGCAACGTCCCCGTCGTAAGTGGGAGATGCATCAGTGTAGTTTACCTGATGTTGCTATAGATTATGATGATATTAGCTGTAATAACTGTGATAAAATTGGTTATAATGATGTTATGTATGATTATATTTTCTATGGCTATGTTGGAAATGATAATAGTAATAATAATGATAATGATGATTGTAATAATGAAAATGTAAATGATAATGATTTTGATGAGGATGATAACAGTTATAATAAAGACAAAAAAATTATAACAATAACAATAATGATAATGATAGCAATAATGACTCTTCTTCTTCTTCTACTGGCTTTTCCCAATTTACTCGGGGTCGCCGGCACGGATCAGCCTCCTCCATGTCGTCCTCCATAATGCATCGCTCTCTGTCAGCCCTTTCGCTATCTTGTCCTCTTTCACGCAATCCTCCCACCTTCTTTTGGGCCTTCCCCTCTTCCTCCTCCCAACAGTCATCCATCTAACCCTCTTCCCTACATAATCTCCATTTCTTCTCACTACGTGTCCCAGCCACCTTAATCTGCTTTCTCTCAACTTTTCCGATATTTCTGCAACTTTCAATCTTTCTCTAATGTCCTCATTTCTTACTTTATCCAACTTTGTGAACCCCAGTGACCACCTCAGCATCTTCATTTCGGCTACCTGTATTTTCTTCTCCTGTGCTTTCGTCACAGCCACCGCCTCCATGCCATAGATCATTGCTGGTCTTACTATGGTCTTGTACATTTTTCCTTTCACCACATCTGACACTTTTCTATCGCACATCACCCCTGTTACTTTCTTCCACGCACCCCAACCTGCTTGTATGCGTTTTGTGACTTCCCTGTCCGAACCTCCATCTTCCTGCACTGTGGAGCCAAGGTACTTAAACTCTTTTACCTGGTTCACGTCCTCACCCTGTATCTTTACCGGTGTTACATCCTCATCATCATCCTCTACGTCCTCTTCTCCTACCTTCATCTTCAAATACTCGGTCTTCTGTCTACTGACTCTCATTCCTCTGGTCTCCATTGCATTCCTCCAAAGCTCTAATCTCAGCTCTACCTCCTCCTTCGTCTTCCCGCACACCACTACATCGTCCGCAAACAGCATATCCCACGGGGCTTCCCTCTGGACTACCTCCGTCATGCAATCCATAATCACTGCAAACAAGAATGGGCTAAGTGCTGACCCTTGATGCAGCCCCACCGTTACCTCAAACTCCTCCGTATCACCCGCCGCGCACCTCACCACAGTCTTACTGCTCTCATACATATCTTGTATCAACCTGATGTATTTCTCTTCCACCCCCCTCAGTCTCAAACAATTCCATACCTCTTGTCTCGGTACCCGATCGTAAGCTTTCTCTAGATCAATGAAGATACAATGTAGTTCTTCTTGCCCCTCCCTGTGCTTCTCCATTATCTGCCTGAGCGCAAAAATTGCGTCAGTTGTGCTTCTATTTGGCATAAACCCAAACTGTTGGTCAGACACCTCCACTCTACTCCTCAATCTCTTGTCTATGATCCTTTCCCACATCTTTAGGGTATGTGAGGTTAGTTTGATGCCCCGGTAGTTTCCACAATCCTGTATGTCCCCTTTGTTCTTGAAAATGGGTATGAGAGTACTATCTCTCCATTCATCTGGCATATGCTCCGTCTCCAAGATGTTTCTGAATACCTCTGTTAGCCACCTCACTGCTGTTCTGCCCATAGCCTTCCATGCTTCGACTGGTATATCATCCGGTCCCACCGCTTTACCATTCTTCATCCTTTTTATTGCTGTTGTCACTTCCATTTCTCCAACCTCCTCTATCTCTCCTTCTTCTGCAGCTTCAATCACTAGTTCTACTCTTGGGTTCTCTACATTCATCAATTGTTGGTAGTACTCCTTCCATCTTTCTTTTATCTGTTTGCCGTCTGTCAACACTAGTCCTTCACCGTCTTTTATCCTCTTAGCTTGGTATACATCTTGCGCCTCCTTATGTTTCTGCTTGGCTATCCTGATAGCTTTCCTTTGCCCATCTTGCCCGTCTAGGCTACTATACAACTCCTCGTACGCTTTGCTTTTGGCTTTTGCCACTTCTCTTTTCGCTTTCTTATTTGCCTCTTTAAAGGCTACAATAGTTTCCTCACATCTATTTAGATCTCTCTCCTTCTTCTTTTCTCGCTTGTCCCTGATCGCATCCTGCACCTCGGTGTTCCACCACCACGTCTCTTCTTTCTTCCCTTTCCTGCCTGAAGTACGCCCTAGTACCTCGACAGCCGTTTCCCGTACTACCCCACTCAATGTGCTCCACTCTTTCCGCTCTTCCATATCCAATTTCCTCTCCACCTCCTGGACAAATTTATTTCGATGTTCCTCTTCGTTTAACTTCCACCAGCGCGTTTTCTTTGTTCCACATTCGCTTCTTTTAATCTGTTGTTTCATCTTTACCTTGCAGACTACCAGCTTGTGCTGTTTAGTCACCGCTTCTTTTGGCAGGACATAGCAATCCTGTATTGTCTTCAGTTCCCTTCTCTTGCACATGATGTAGTCCACCTGTGTACTTTGTCCCCCGCTAGTATAAGTTGCTCGTCGGGTCAATCTCTTTTGGAAGTAGGTGTTAACTACTGCCATGCTTTTTGCTGTTGCAAAGTCCACAATTTTGTCTCCTCCTTCGTTCCGTATTCCGACACCGTACTTTCCCGTAACCTCTGTGTCCAAGCTCCCTTCCCCGACATGACCGTTGAAGTCACCTGCTACCCACGTCACCTCTGCATCTGGTATCTTCAGCATCACATCCCCAAGCTGTTCCCAGAAGTCGTCTTTCTCTTCATCCGTACACCCCACTTGAGGAGCGTAGATGCAAACCACATTCATAGTAGTTTCTGCCACCTCGATCTTGACCCATATTATTCTGTCGGATGTTGTTTACCTGCACCACTCCTTCTTTCATTTCCAGCCTCAGCACCGTTTCTTTTGTTGTTTTCCCCCACGTAGTACAACTTATAGCCGTTTCCCAGTTCTTTGGCTTTTTGCCCTTTCCACCTTGTTTCCTGCACACACAACACGTCTATTTTCTTCCTCTCCATTACATCCACCACTTCACGTCCCCTTCCGGTCATTGTACCCACGTTCAGTGTTGCGATGACCACCGTTCTGTCTACCATCTTTGACTTCCTCCTTTCACCCCTCTGAGCTATCTTCTTTAGTCTTACCCGCTCCTGGTAAGGTAGCCGTCGCTCACTTCTCACAGCTTTACGGCGATCTTGCTGCGCATCGCTTGTGGGGAATGCCCTAGCATTATTGTCTTTCCTCTGGTTCCGTGTCATATTGTGTTTGGCAAAGGTTTTAAATCCGGATGCCCTTCCTGCCGCCAACCCTCCCCATTTACCCAGGCTTGGAACCGGCACTTCCACGTCACTGGATTGTGAGGCTTCCGTGGCTGGGTTATATATATATATATATATATATATTTTTTTTTTTTTTTTTTTTTTTTTTTTTTTTTTTTTTTTTTTTTTTTTTTGCCATGACACAACGATGCAACGTCCCCGTCGTAAGTGGGAGATGCATCAGTGTAGTTTACTTGATGTTGCTATATATTATGATGATATTAGCTGTGATAATTGTGATAAAAATGGTTATAATGATGTGTATGATTACATCTTTTATGGCTATGTTGGAAATGATAATAGTAATAATAATGATAATGATGATTGTAATAATGAAAATGTTAATGATAATAATTTTGATGAGGATGATAACAGTAATGATAATAACAAAAAATATAACAATAACAATAATGATAATGATAGCAATAATGATAATCATGATAAAAAGGGCAATGATAATGATGACTGTAGAAGAAAGGTATGAATGAGAATATCTTAACAACCTTTCTTCTACATTTGTCACATTGAACTTCGTACATCATTAATGATGATAATAATAACAAATAATAACATCAATAATGATAATGTTGATAATGCTGATGATAATAATGATGATGATAATGATGATAATGATAGTCATAATTATAACAATGATGACAATGATGATGATAAGGACAACGAAAATTATAATAATGATAATGATCATAAAGATAATAATGATAATAATCATAATCATTATGATAAGAATGATGATAATATGAATAACCCTAATGATAACAGTAATTGTAATAAAAATGAAAAAAAAATCAACATTATCATTAACAAATAACAAATATAGGCAGCAAAACACACCATGGAAAAAGTCATGAACGCAGTAATTGCTAGAGTGCAAAGATTTATCCTTGCAATAACATTCACTTATTTTGCAATATCTTCGAAAAATAATCTCGGTATTTTTATGTTAAACGACGATTGTAATAGAATACTAGAAATGTTGTTTTATGAAGGCTTGCTAATTTGTGTTTAGGAGAATCTAGTTTAGCTGATGATGGTGGTGGTGTTGATGATTATGATGACGATAGTGATGGTGATGAGGATGATGGTAATGATAAATATGATGGTGTTGATGATTATGAATATGATGAATATGGAGGTGGTGATGAATACGATGATGGTGGTGATAATGATGATGATGAGGGTGATGTTTATGATGACAATGGTGATGATTGATGGTGGTGATGATAATGTTAATGTTGATGATGATGAATGTCATGCCGATGCCATAGCCATAGCCACTTCCTAGCTAAATTGTCACTAAGAGACCTTGCCCTTTTTTTTCTACTAAGAAGACCTATTACACCTATTCACATTTTTTTTAAAGAATACAACGAGTAAATATGACTCATAAATTTCATTGCAAGTCGTCGGTAACTTTTATTATAATCCTGCATACAAGCATATTGGTCATAAACCAATTTACCAAAGAATTAATACAAAAATAGACATAAAGATTGCATAATCTTCTCCCTTCGGTCGAATGATAATGAGGATAATGACATTCCTGCTACCTTGGATTGTTATCATTGTTACTATAATAGGGATGGTGATTATGATGATAATGACAGTAAAATAGTAATGGTAATAACAATAATATTGACAATGACAATACCAATGATAAAAAAATAAGAATCATAATTATAACAAGGTCATTAACTTTGACAGAAATGATAATAGTATGTATGATAAGTATGACATTGGTAGTGATAACGATAAACACGGTTAATATACCGATTCTACCGATGGTAATGATAATAATGATAAGAAATGTCAATGATAATGACAACGATAACCGTCTTCCCTCTTCTAGTAATAATGATAATACTTAAATGACGACACTAGTGATAAAACCAATATTGCTTAAGATAACAAGCAGCAGCAAACATAATAATTCTGATGGTAACGATACAAATAAACACATTTTTTTGTAGAATATCTTAAAAGTAAAGGAAAAAAAAGACAATATCTAATATTTATCACTTGCAGAACTAAATAAGGGTAATAAAATGAAACTAAAAATCCGTAATTTTGAGCCTACGGAAAATAAAATAGATGGAAGTAAAAAAGTAAGAAAATATTATAGTATTTGTTTATTGTCATTATTGTTGTTATTATTACTATGATATGTAATAAGACCAATGAATTAACAAGAATGAAATGAGATTATCATAAGAAAGATTTTGGAAAAGACTATTAGATATTATACGTCTTTTATGATCTGAATAGTGTAATAACTATCATATCCTAATTCTTTGTAGCTACTAACAATATATTTGAACATAACATACATAAATATGTTAAGAAAAAGAAAATACTAAAAGTGAAAGAGAGATAAAGAGATAGAGAAAGAGAGAAAGAGGGAGAGAGAGAGAAAGAGAGAGAAAGAGAGAGAGAGAGAGAGAAAGAGAGAGAGAGAGAGAGAAAGAGAGATAGAGAGAGAGAGAGTTTGAATCGATAGACCATGCTCTTGACCGTATAATTAAAAACTCAAAATATTATTTCATAGAATGATCAGACACGCACATATGCAAAGACACAAACACGCTTTTACCAAACTAACACACACACACACACATACAAACATTTACACAAAGTAGCTCACTGACAACACACACACACACACACACACACACACACGCGCGCGCGCGCGCGCGCGCACGCACACACAATCAATAAAAAAAAAATCAAAAGCAATCAATAATATACATCCAGAGACACAGGCAACTGATTGCACTGTAGGTCATTTCATTCACGTTGCACGCTGTGTTTACATTTAAATGGCATATCAACATGTCACTAATTTCTAGATACAACGAGTTCACAAGAACATTTAGAATGTTATAGTCCGAAATAACTAATCAACTCAGTAATGATTATACAGCATACCTGACATATTTCCGACAAACTCAATGCCATTCCATACACAAACACACACACACACACACATAAACACACACACACACACACATACACACATACAAACACACACACACACACAAATGCAACCAAATATCAGTGTGTGTGTGTGTTTGTGTTTGCTTATGTATGTGTGTGTATGTGTTTATGTGTTTGTGTGTGTGTGTTTATGTGTGTGTGTGTGTGTGTGTGTGTGTTTATGTGTGTGTGTGTGTGTAAAAGTTTGTGTGTGTTTTACAAGGTCGGTAAGAAACCTGTTTTCCTCTAACCCAATAGCCCAAAGCCTGTCTAAATTTATGTTAATATAGTCCTCGAAATATTGTGCATTCTAATATAATAACAAGGGAAGGCCGGACGAAAGACTTTCGAATCGGGTCAATGGAAATTTAGTTTTTTCTCTTTTTTCGTGTTTACGTTTTTTTTTTTTTTTTCCTCAATCGTTCCAGGTGAAAAATCTAGTTTTATAATTTTATGTGCGTCTTGATCAGGAGAGATCTTTAAACTACGGTAGCAGATATATTAATCATTATCGGATTAAAAAATAACTTCTATATGTTTTCGTAAGTATAGCTCTATTCATTTATTACAGTGTGTACAAACCTGCAAGTGAGTTTCATAAAGAAACTGAGGAATATTGCTTATCAAACAGATTGACCTTTAGAGGGCAATTAATAGGAAATACAAAATATAAAAGTTTGCAAAGTTGAAGTAAAAACTGTATACAAAACGAAGGGGAATTATTTGTAAAACATCAAGATTGATGTTAAAAGGAATAGATAAATGTACATGGTAGAAATCGTCAAACATATAAGTTTAATTCCGAAATATATTGCATCATCCTACACAATTACGAACATAGAGTTTTACATATAAACGGACGTAAAGATTGATAGATACTCTTTGCATATATATATATATATATATATATATATATATATATATATATATATATATAATATATGAGAAGATGGTAGAATGCAGTAACGCATTTTTAATATATACAAATTTTTACCTCCCTGACCGGGACTCGAACCCGCGCCGTAAGATTGACAGGTGCGGCGGCGAGACCGCTCGGCTACACGACCCGCTAATAGAGTTGTCCAACCAGACGCCTTAAGAGATGTCATGGAACTTACCTATATGCTCTTAGCAGAGCAGTGATAGTGAAATTTTACGAACAACTCTCGCGGGCACTCGGCAGCCACGGAATAACAAATTCAAGTCCCAAATCAGGTTACCGAGGTTATATGTATGTGAGAAGATGGTAGAATGCAGTAACGCATTTTTAATATATACAAATTTTTACTTCCCTGACCGGGACTCGAACCCGAGCCGTAAGATTGACAGGTGCGGCGGCGAGACTGCTCGGCTACACGACCCGCTAAATGAGTTGTCTAACCAGACGCCTTAAGAGACGTCATAGAACTTACCTATATGCTCTTAGCAGAGCAGTGATAGCGAATTTTTACGAACAACTCCCGCGGGCACTTGGCAGCCACGGAATCACAAATTCAAGTCCAAAATCATGTTACCGAGGTTATATGTATGTTATATATATGTTATTTGTATATATATATGTATATATATGTATATATACATATATATACTTACTTACTTGGTTACTTGGTGGTAGTTCCAGCATGAGCCTTGTTAGTAGCTCATGCCAGGGCCATCCTGGGGGACTGCCCGTTTTTTGTCAGTTGCAAGCAACTGAATTTGATGAGGGATGGAATTTGATTCAGCCCTCGTTCTTTCACTATCACACGTTGGTGGTACTGAATGTAGCCATTTATCTAGTTTTCTTTTAATCACTTCTACATTACACTGATCTAGGTTTCTTATATCCTTCGGTATAATATTAAACGATTTAGGTCCGTTTATTAGGAAACTTTGTTTTTGCATTTTTCTTAACAGGCATGTTTGTGCACTTATCCCAGTGCGATAGCATGTTCTTCCCTGCCTGGGGGAATGTCTTACCTGAATTCCCCTTCCTTCAACAGGTCTTGGATTTGGTGTTAAGTTTTCAATAATTTTCCACACGTAAATGATGAAGTATCTTTCTTTCCTCCTTTGTAGTGAGTACAGTCTTAGTTTTTTTTAGTCTTTCCCAATAGTTTAGACCCATCATATTATCTAACTTACGTGTAAAGATTCTTTGGACTTGTTCTATCAACATTATATTTTTTGTAAGATTTGGGCTCCATACTTGTCACTGGTATTTTAATCTTTTGGTCACTAATGTTTTCCATAGTGGTAAAAGGTGTTCTAGGTCTCTTGTGTTAAAAGTCCTCATTACCCATCCACTCATAACTTTTCCTTTGTTGACAATCTGCTCTATATGGTGACTGAAACTCATGTCATTACTTATATAGAGTCCTAGATCTTATACTTCTTTTTTCTCCTCAATCTTCACAGCTTCGACAAAATATGATCTTGCTCTTAAATTTCCAGTTAGACTATATCTTATGATTTCAAATTTATCTGCATTGAATTTCATATTATTATCATAAGCCCACTTACAGATGGTATGTAGATTCTCGTT
>BOPN01002059.1:162500-175000 GCA_017312705.2 Penaeus japonicus | reverse complement strand
ACTTTCCTATCGTCGATTCTCTTCTACGTTTGCATCTCTCTCTCTCTCTCTCTCTCTCTCTCTCTCTCTCTCTCTCTCTCTCTCTCTCTCTCTCTCTCTCTCTCTCTCTCTCTCTCTCTCTCTCTCTCTCTCTCTCTCTCTCTCTCTCTCTCTCTCTCTTCTCTCTCTCTCTCTCTCTCTCTCTATCTATCTATCTATCTATCTGTCTATCTATCTATCTATCTATCTATCTATCTATCTCTCTCTCTCTCTCTCTCTCTCTCTCTCTCTCTCTCTCTCTCTATCTATCTATCTATCTATCTATCTATCTATCTATCTATCTATCTATCTATTTATCTTTCTATATATCTATCTCGTTCGCTCTCATTATACATTGCTTGTTAGGAATCTCTCTCTCTCTCTCTCTCTCTCTCTCTCTCTCTCTCTCTCTCTCTCTCTCTCTCTCTCTCTCTCTCTCTCTCTCTCTCTCTCTCTCTCTCTCTCTTTCTCTCTCGCTCTCTCTCTCTCGTTTGCTCTCTTTTTACCTTGTTTGTTAGGAATTTAATTACAACCGTTCCGTTCTCACATCATTGGCGAAGCAAGGGACATAAACAAGGGCACTGCTTGGCTGATTTTGCTCCGTGCAAAACCTAGAGCGGGGGGGGAGGGGCTCTTCCATATACCAGTTAAACTTTGCCAATTTCACCAGTCTGACAGTTTTTACCAATCTATATTTTTGAACTCCAATATTTGCCGCTACCTTTACTTATATGCAATGTATATATATATATATATATATATATATATATATATATATATATATATATATAGAGAGAGAGAGAGAGAGAGAGAGAGAGAGAGAGAGAGAGAGAGAGAGAGAGAGAGAGAGAGAGAGAGAGAGAGAGATTCCTAACAAACAAGGTAATAATGGAGCGAACGAAAGAGAGAGCGAGAGAGAGAGAGAGAGAGAGAGAGAGAGAGAGAGAGAGAGAGAGAGAGAGAGAGAGAGAGAGAGAGAGAGAGAGAGAGAGAGAGAGAGAGAGAGATTTATCTATTTGTTTACCTATTTATGTGTATGTAGGAGAGAGGAAGAGAAAGAAGCGAAAGAGAAAAGGAGCGAAGAAAACAGAACAGAAGAAAAGAGAAGCAAATAATATATACGGTCGTCATCCATCCCACAAGTTCCCTTATGAATAGCTTCCCAGAACAGTGACTAACCCCCTTATTAACAGTTCCCACAACAGTTCAAGTTTCCTTCCCGCACAGCCGCCTTCCGCCCGGCCAGCCCACCAGCGAGCCATTCCCGTTCAGCCTAAGAGACTCAACTTTCCAAACGTATTACTTCTCGGCACACCCCGCCCACTCCGTCTGCCACACGCGGCTCCTAAGCTGGTTGTTTCTATTTTTCTTATTGTGTTTATTCGAGTTCTTTGCCTTCTGTCTGCTGTCTATCTATTTATCTGTTTGTCTATCTGTCGGTCTAGGTATCTATCTATCTATCCTCTGTTCTATATATTTATTTATCTGTTGGTCTGGTTATTTATTTATCTGTCTATCCTTTCTTCTATCTACTTATCTGTTTATCCTGTGTTCTATTTATTTATATTTCTGTGTCTCTATCTGTCTGTTTATTTATCTGTCTATCTATCTATCTCTTAATCTAATTTTTGTTTTATCTATCTATCTGTCTATTTGTCTATTTGTTTCTCCCTCTACATATATTTATCTATTTATCTATCTATCTATCTTGTTCACTTCTATCAGTTTCGTTTCATCATTTTCTCTCACTTTGACTCTTTTTCTCCCAACGCTGTTTTTTTCTTCTTGCTTTCCTTTGCCATGGTTATAACAGCCGGCCACTTAACATTGGCTCCACTTGATAGATCCACATGCACCACCACTCCATCCACCTATAACTCACTCAGCTCTACGCTACATGCTGATGGCCACACTCGGATGTTTTTTTTTCCTTCATCGTCTTATACTTTCCTTCTTTTTTTCATTTAACTTTTTCTTTTTCTTTTTTCTTTTTTTTCTTTTTTTCATTTTTCTTTTTCTTTTTTTTCTTTTCTCATTTTTTTTTATTCTTCTTCCTCCTCTTTCTCCCCCTCCTCCTACTTCTATCCCTTCACCTTTACCTCCTCTACCTCCTCCATCATCTCCACCTCCTCCACTTCCTCCTCCTGTCCCTCCCCGTCCTCCTTCTCCACCTCCTCCATCATCTCCACTTCCTCCACCTCCTCCTCCTCCTGCCCCTCCTCTTCCACCTCCTCCATCGCCCCCCCCTCCTCCTCCACTTCTTCCCTCTCTTCCTTCTTCTTAATCTTTGTATCATTTCTCACGAAGGGTTTGCCAGCCGCCAAATCCCTTGCAAATTCGCAATGACAATGCGTCTTTTTCTGCCTAATTCTGGCAACAGCGCCCTTACCATCTGAGGCAAAAAAGAAAAATAAAAGAAAAAAAAAGTCACACCATCTGAGGCAAAAAAAAAAAAAAAAAGTCACCGCAGATCTCGGCAACTACACCTGTAGCTCCCCCCCCCCCTGCAATACCCTTCCCTCCCTCGTACTCCGCTTCCCTCACATTCCCCTTTCCGTCCCCTTGTCCACACCCCTCATCTCCCTCCTCTCCCTTCCTCCCTCTTCTGTCTTTCCCTTCCTCTCCACTTCCCCCATTCCCTCTCCCTTCCCCTGTTCTTTTCACCTTTCCTTTCCTTCCCCTCTCCACCCCTCTCCCTCTCCCCCTCCTTTCCTCCTCTCCCTCTCCCTTCCGCCGACACACACTGATACAGACGCGCAATATGATTACACGGTGTAGAAACGAAGTTCAGTATGAGGAAAGAGTATGTGGATTTGTGCATGTGGAAATGTATTTGGTATGCGTGTATACGTGTAATCATGATTGGTTATATATACGGAACTAGCATATGTAGACGGAGAGAGAGTGAGAGAGTGAGAGAGTGAGAGAGTGAGAGAGTGAGAGAGTGAGAGAGTGAGAGAGTGAGAAAGTGAGAGAGAGAGAGAGTGAGAGAGAGAGAGAATGAGAGAGTGAGAGAGAGAGAGAGAGAGAGAGAGAGAGAGAGAGAGAGAGAGAGAGAGAGAGAGAGAGAGAGAGAAAGAGAGAGAGAGAGACACAGAGAGAAAGAGAGAGAAATAGAGAGAGAGAGAGAGAGAGAGAGAGAGAGAGAGAGAGAGAGAGAGAAAATAGAAAAAGAGAGAGAAATAGAAAGAGAGAGAGAGAGAAAATAGAGAAAGAGAGAGAAATAGAAAGAGAGAGAGAGAGAGAGAAATCAATATAAAAGGTTCCTTGACAATTTCCTCGACTTGCCATTCGACGATTACAGGCGGTAGGTCGATGTTATGTCACCGAAACGCGCCTTTTTGGTCGTACATCTAAAGTTAGAACAAGTTTGGCCCGGAATCGCCAACGCGCTTGGGATATATATGTTATTCTGTGTCTAGGTGTCTACAGGGAAATGTACTAGATTACTGTCTTGAATCTTACGAGAAACTGACATTTTTTTCTGCTGTTTAAAGAGTAGTAAACATTTATCATTGGGATCCCTGAAGAAGCTGCCTGGTTGACCATAAATAAGAATGATGATATCAAGAATAAGAACAATAACAATGATAATAATGATTATGATGATGACTATAATGATAGCATTGATAACAATACCAATATAAATAAACTGGCTAAGACAATATTACCGAAAACACAGAATTATAAGATATCTTTGTTCTGTGTCCGACATGGCCAAGCTGGAGTCCTCATTAATCTTCCGTTTTCTATATCTCTAGGCGAAAAAATTACAAGAAAATCGTTTATATGAATGACGTCAAGGGGACATGTAATATTTTAATATGTTTACAGTATAATTGTTATGTTAGAATTATCTCGTTTATATTCAGGGCCTTCATTTATTACGGAATTTACGGGACCAAGAAAGAAAACGTGGTTATTCGTTTGGATATATTCTTTGCACTTTGTTATTATCTTTTTTTATGCAATGGTACATATACATATCGCGGGCAGTTTCATTTATATTCCCTATGTTATATCAACTTTTATTGCAATGTACTCTTATTTGCAGAAAGTGGGGCTTAGGGTTTTAGTGTGAGATTTGTATTCGGAATTCGGTTTACGAATTTTACATGACAGTATTTCTTCTTTTTACGTTTGTTGTATTATTTTGGAAATACTATAATTATTGCATTGA
Source organism: Penaeus japonicus (assembly GCA_017312705.2). Lineage (NCBI taxonomy): Eukaryota > Metazoa > Arthropoda > Malacostraca > Decapoda > Penaeidae > Penaeus > Penaeus japonicus. Next base: position 170,802 of record BOPN01002059.1, on the reverse strand, counting down.
ACTATTATGGAAAAAATGTTCTAAACCGAAATGGAAACTATCAAATCAAACTTATCTGACTTAACGATGATTGTCAATGATTAAGTATATCAGAGTTTTTTGTGTTTAATGTTGGTCGTGTGTGTGAGTGCGCGCGCGCGCGTGTGTATGTGTATGTGTGTGTGTGTGTGTGTGTGTGTGTGAATTTGAGAGTCTGAGAGTGTGCGTGTGTGCGACTATGACATAAATGTTAAAAGCTCATTTCCGTGCATGTTTTCCTGCCACAGAGAAGTAATCCTTCTGTTGTTAATCAGGTAATTATACTTTAGGTTCAGTAGAAGCGTTAGCCGTGGCGATTGGTTCCCGTTGTGGTGAAAGGATAAAAGACAATGTACACTTACTCATAATCACATTTCGTTTTATAAACCGTTGACTCGATAAAGGGTGGAATAATCAGAGAATTTGTTGTTTAACCTTTACCGTTTCTTCTCTTTTAGATTCGGTAGAGAGCTAGAAAGAGAAGACAAACACACAAAAATAGAGACAGAGAAAGAGATAAAGAGATAGGAATAACAGAGAAAGAACTCCCATTCCCCATATCAATCTTCCTATGTGGCAGACGAAGGGAATTTCGAGGCAACGAAATACGCCTCGACCTTTCCCCGGAAATCGCACTTGCATTCTCAACGCCAAAGGACTTCTTTTGTTTTTGTTTTTTCTCTCTCTCCTTCTTTCTTATTCTTAGTCTTGCTCATTTTCTTACGCTTCTTGTTTTCTTTTTTTTTCTTTTTTTTCTGTTCCTTCTCTATTTCTCCTTCTTATTTCTTTCTTATTCTGATTAATTTTCTTACGCTTCTTTTTTTCTCTTTTTCCTTTTTTTCTTATGTTTTTCTCTCTTTCTCCTTTTTATTTCTTTCTTATTCTTCTTCATTTTCTTACGCTTCTTTTTTTCTTTTCTTTTTTTCTTCTGTTCCAGTTTCTATTCTTCTGATATATATTTTTCTTCTATTTTCTCTCTCTCCTTTCTCTTCTTTTTCCTTTCTTTCTTGTTTGTCTTCCTCTATTTTTGTCCTTCTTAAAACAGCACTTCTCGACATAAACGAATCACAGCTGATTTTTTATTCCATTCACACATGTCTTTCTTCTTTTTCTTCTTCTTCCCCTTTTTTATTAAAGAGGGGTGGGGGGCAAAATGGCAATTAAGAACGTCTTTGTAACTCTGTAACTAATGATGTCTCATGGTGGCGACAAGTCCATATATATTACACATTACGATGTTTGCGTTGGTAGGTAATATTGTACATTTCGTGTGTGTTCGTTTGTACTCGTGCTGTTATTAAAGTTGTGTTTCTTTATGTTGGTTTGTATTTTCAGATCGCCAGTATGTTGTCATTGCTGTTTTTTTTATTATCATCACTATTTTCATTATGACTGTCTTTATTATTTATTATTCATTATCATCATTGTCATTATTATTTTCATTATTATCATTATCATTATTATTATCATTATCATTATCATAATTATTACTATCATTATTGTTATTACTATTTTCATTATTATTATCATCATCATTATTTTTACTTTTATGGTGATAATGATGATTAGCATTACTGTTATTAGCATTACTATGATTATTATTGTCATTATTGTTATCTTTGTTATTATCGTTATCATTACTATCATTATCACTACTGTTATCATTATAATTATTATTACCATTATCATCATCATTATTAATATCATCATTCATCATTAAGTTTATGTGTGTTTATATGTTTGCTTATGCACATACGCGTTATTTACATGAGCCTGCCTATGTGCTGAAGAACTCATCCACATCATAAGTTAAAAACAGATCCACTCCCACAAACACCAAAATTTAAATTAAATAAAAAGTCTCGCATGCAACACCGATCACTTTGGAATCACTTGCCCACCAACCAACCCACACGCCCACTCGTCCACCCACCCTTCCTTCCACACACCCACATATCCACACATCCACATATCCACACATCCACACTACCCATCCATGGCCTTTCCTTAACCCTCTCTCTCTCTCTCTCTTGTCCACGGACCCACGCTCCCCCTTTCCTCTCTCCTTACCCCTTTCTCACATACCCACCCCCATCCCCCTACCCCCATCCCCACCCCCCATCCCCCCACCCCCATCCCTCATCGCCCATTCCCCACCCCAACCCCATCCCCCATCCCCCCATCCCCCATCCCCCATCCCCACTCAGTCACCCGCCTCCATTGATCAGGTAAACGTGATTCTGTATAATTCTTTCCGTTCACAATGACCTGCCGGCCGGCCCCCCTCCCCCCCTCTCTTCCCCCTTTATCCCTTCTACCTTACCCCCCTCCCCCCCTCTTCGGGTCTTCCTCACCTTCCCCCTCCCTCCGGGTCCCTTTTTCCTCCTCCTCCCCCCTTCTTTCCTACTTCCATAGCTCCCCACCCTCCCCTGTGTCATGCCCCCCCCCCCTCCCCCTCCGAGGCTGATGCGGTAGTGACTTCGATGTGTGCAATTGCTGAGGTTGTTGAGGGAGTGGGAGTGGATGTCATCATGCAATTCGTAGTAGATGAAGTAGTATTGTCATTGTTCTTGTTATTTAAGACACTGAGATTGCAATGTATTTGACAAGTGTTGCGAAGAACTGTAAACAAAATAGCAATTGTCGATTTTCCAGTGGTTTGCAATTTTTGAAAGTAAAATGTTGATATTAATGTTTGAGTTTGTTGCTGTAGGAACTGTGAATATTCAAGCCCTGTTACGTGAAGCGTTATGCATGTTGTGAATGTTTAAGCTGTGCTGAGCTGTGGGTTTTCTAGCTGTGTTTGCAAATATTAAGAATTTTCAAGCTACGTGAATCTCTGTAATGTGTGAGGACTGTCGATTCTGAAAGTTATGCTGCGCAGATGATAATATCTCCACGCTTTGTCACGTGAAATTCATCCTTTTCTAGCGAATATTTTGAAGTTACCCCTTCCCGCCACCTCCTCCCCCCCCCCCGCCTCCATCCCCTCCCCCCGCCTCCCCCCCCTCCCCCTGCCTCCTCTTCCTCCCACCCGATCTCCCAGTGCCATAAATGCCCCAGTACCGGCACACTTTGGCACTCCCGCAGATACTCGAGTCTCACATCCAATCATAGTGGGAAAACAAACAGAAAAGATCCTGGGGTCAGACCAGCTGCTTATTCAACACGGGGAAGGAGAGAGCGAAAAGTCACTGTATATTTTTTCTGTCTTTATTTATCCATTCTGCCTCTGTCTCCCGGTTATCCAAACGCCCATTAAAGTGAAATAAAAGCAAACAAAAGCGTAGGAGACAAGCGTAATAAAATCCCAAGAAATTGTACACGTAAAATTTCTGTCCATCTCCCTTCCTTCCGGTTTCTTGCATGCTTGTAAACCTCTCTATTTACTTAGAACAATATTTATACATTTTACATGACGACTCGAATTTTGTGTATGTTGATATTTTGCCTGAATAAATAAGGAAAGTCCATGAGCTTCATGAACTTTTCTTGGAGGCTTCATGGAACTCGAAAAAAAGATGGAGTTATGCTATTAGTGAGATTTTTATCATGAGAAAATTTGCAGGGGGTAAGTTTTCTTAAACCTCATAGTGAAATACTTCATTCGGGGACTGAGGCCGGAAAGAAGTTAATGGAAATATGTGGATATGAATAACTCATTTGGATATATGTATACACATGTGTTTATGTGTGTATACGTGTGTGTGTAATAAGGGAGGGGAAGAGTGAGAAAGAGAGAGAGAGAGAGAGAGAGAGAGAGAGAGAGAATGAGTGAGAAGAGAAAATAGAGAGATAGAGATAGATAGATAGAGAGACAGAGAGAGAGAGAGAGAGAGAGAGAGAGAGAGAGAAAGACAGACAGAGAGAATAAGAAAGAAGAAAGCCAGACGAGAAAAAGAGAAAAAAAAGTCATACACTTATAAACAAAAACACCCCATATTCACCTGCCTATGTATAGGGTATTTCTCACCACCTTTCCCCCCCCGAGGTGCGCCAGCGAAGGTTGGACGACAGGCTGCCTCGGGGGTTCAAAGGTGGGCTGGTGGGTTCGTCTATCACCACCGCCAGCACGCCTCACCTTCCCTGGCAGAGGACCAAGGCGGGCGGGTTAGGTGCGATGCGGGGATCTAAGTCATCTTGGCCTTTCTGAAGCGTTTTCCTTTTTCTTCGTCTGGTTCTATGTGTTCTTCTTCGTCTTCTCGTCTTTTTCGTCTTCGTCTGGTTCTATGTGTTCTTCTTCGTCTGGTCCTATGTTGTTTTTTTCTGCGTCTGGTTCTATGTGTTCTTCGTCTTCTTCGGCTTCTTCGTCCTCCTTGTCTTCTTAGTCATCTTAGTCTTCGTCATCGTACTGCTCTTCGCTTTCTTTTTCGTCCTCGTGTTCGTCTTTGTCTTCGTTTCCTCCTTCATTTTCGTCCTCGTCTTGTGCTCCCTCTTGTTCGTCTTTCGTTTCGTCTTTTCTCCGTGTTTTTCGTTTCTTTCTTCATTCTCTTCTGCTTCCTATTCTCAGTCGTTTTCGTCTTCTTCTTCGTTTTGTTCTTCATCTCCTTTTTTACCTTTGTCTCCGTCTATTTCTCTTTGTCGTCTTCGCTGTCGGTGTCCTCTTCCCCTTCTCTTCTCTTTCCTCGTCATCTTCGACCTGTTTTATTTCTTCTCCTTCTTCTTCTTCGTCCTTTTCTCCTCCTTCTTTATCATCCATTTAACCTATAACCTTGGAGGGTGTTCGACAGCATCAACGAGAGAAGATTCAAGTTTTTCCGAACACGAAAATCAACAAGAGTTTTGCTTGACTTCCCAAATTTCGGATTGGTCCATGAATCATACGAAGGCAATATTTCTAAAAAAAAAAAAAAAAAAAAAAAAAAAGGAAAAAAACAAACGGCTTCCAAGTCACAACAAGAAGGAAAGCTTAAACAGCACACGTGCAGACGACGTGAACGAAATGCCATGTTTGAGAGAACACAAACACCGATGTACGAAATTTCCCGAACGAGCCTGTTTACGAAATCAGGCAATCATACCTAAGCAATAGCGAGCTTGCACATGAATATAAACTTTCGTAAACATACGCTTTATATCCACCTATGCGCTCTCCGACGCACATAAAGTGAATGGACCAACGCATGTGGGTTTGGAAGCGCTCGCCTTTTAGATGCAGGAGAGCCGAGGCGCAACAATAATTACTCGCAGACACGCCACTACTTGATGAAAACCGGGAGTTCAACGGTAAACACACATCGGCAAACCACGATGGATGCAAAAACTACTCCCTGACATGACAGAAAAGAAGGGTTGTTAACCGAATTAAATTGAAACTTTGTTTGTATTTTCAAGTGGCAAGAGCAGTTGCGTGTGTAATTTTTGCCGCTAGTTCAATTAGACAATGCAAAAGTACAGAATTACAATTGTCTCTTCTCCAGTTCAGACGAGGCATTATTTAACAGTGTTCCAGCTCTGGCTACAAACGAAACCAGAATAGAGAATGATGATGAATCTCAATGTAAAGCAGAATCGGGAATGAAACTACACAATAATAAACAGCATCCAGCACGCCTAGCGATCTCCATTCATTCTCTTCTGCATACTTCACAGGAGGCCCAAAATATTGCATCAACTCACCAGGGCGCCGTCGTGTTTACCGTGTGGAGCATATCATGAATGCCACTCTCATGTTGGCCACATGGCTATCAGATTAATTTAAAATCCCACCCACTTTTGGTCCCCATGGCAACGAGGAGGCGGGCGCTCTCTTTCCTGTGGGTTCGGGTCATGTCGTCGCCACTGGTAAAACTCTACGGTGGACGCGCTCCGGTTTTTGATGTTCGTTGACGAATGAGGTCAAAGGTCGAGTTATGAGGATATAAGTCCTTCGAGACTCGGCTTCATTACTGCCGGATTATGTTATTTCGTCATGCATAAATTAATTATGTGTACCCTAGTGCCATCAGCGAAACAAAATTTGGTAATCATCTCGTAATGTAATTAACCGCAGAAATTACAAATATAATTTAGTAAAACAGAAACACAGGTGCACACGCAGGCGATTGCGCGTTTATTAGTATATAAATTCATGCACAAATATTCATAAACACACGGAAGAACATGCTGCATTTTAAATAAATTCTCTCTCACACACACACACACGCACAAACAAACACACGACAAACCACACACACGCAAACAAAGGACACCAACACAAACCAAGCCAGAAACGCCTATATATACCCATCCAGCCTTATACCATAGAGTAATACAAACGGGTCATAATGACTAAATATAAGCAACTTGCGCTCTCCACTCCGGCGCACCTTGATGTGCTAAAGGTCAAAGGACGCAATGCATTCGCTAGGAACATGGTCGCTAACAACACGCAGAAGATACTGGTACGAAATGAAACATAATTTCATTAGATAAAAAAAGAAAGGTAGGAGAATAATAAAACTTGTTTTTTTTTAAGATTTCTTAATCCTTCTTCTTCATCTGGTACCAATATAGTTACCTCTCAACCACCCCCCCTCCTCTACACCCTCCATGACCCCTTCCCTACCCCGTCTCCACCTGAACATCAAGCCCGTTTGTCAACTCACTCCCTCCCTCCCTCCCTCCCTCCACCCCTGGGAACCCCTCACTCTCCCCCCTCTCACCCCCCACCCCCACTTCATTTTAAACTCCCGACTCCACCCTCCTTATTTCCCCATTACACTCATCTACATCCTCCCCCTCCCCCTCCCCCCTTTAACCCTCTCTACCCCCCCCACCCCCTCCCCCTGTTCCCCCGTCCTCCCCGTCGCCTCCAGTACCCTTCGCAGTACACGGCCGTTTAAGCCATAGGCGTCAGACTGTTAGATGTAACTCTATTAGGCGATTAAACTGGGAGTGTTAACGAGAAAATACTAATGGTTGGTGAGCCTTATATTACTACATTCGGCTCCATTTAGTTTAGTGTGAGAGCTCGTATGTGTTTGTGTGTGTGTGTAGGGGGGGGGGTGTATTGGAGGGGGGGTTACTTGTAGGTGTTGTTGTTGTTGTTGTTTTTTTGTGTGTGTGTCTGTGTATGTGTATGTGTGTGTCTGTGTGTGCGTGTGTGTGCGTGCGTTTGTGAGCTTAAATATATATCTCAGAGTGAGAATTTCTGCAAATAGCAACAACTGTGATAGTGTATTCAAGCTGAAAATGATATCTAAATAATGAACACACTTCAGGTTTTCCCTCTGTTCATGTTTTACCTTTTCGTTTTATTATGACTTTAAACTTGAATATATCTTGACCGTCGACATACATGGTATCGTGCAGTGCAGCAAATGCATTTGTAATGTCTATCAGTTTGGTGCAAGTAGCAATCCCGGCTTCCACCGTGGGATTATGCTGAGAACATAACTGATTATGATGACTGTAATTAAACTCTCTCTCTCTCTTGTTCTCTCGCTCTCTTGCTCTCTCGCCCTCTTACTCTCTCGCTCTCTCGCTCTCTCTCTCCCTCTCTCTCTCTCTCTCTCTCTCTCTCTCTCTCTCTCTCTCTCTCTCTATATATATATATATATATATATATATATATATATATATATATATATATATATATATATATATGTAGATATATACATACATATACATATATATATACATATATCCCTCTCCCTCTCTCAAAAAAGAAAGACATTAAAGCAAGCTAAAAGAATATTCGTGCACAGTCAATAGCGAAATGTTTGCATGTCTAACCTCGCAACACTTTAGTACTGCTGCATGCATTAGCTGATTCTCGAACCAACATTCGGAACATGCTTTTAATGAATAGTTAGAATATAAAGTTCCTTTGCATGATACTGGATGCATTTACATATTCTTAAAACAACATTTGGAACATAGTCTTACTGAAGGGAAGTTAATGAGCATTCAGAGTATATATTCCTTGGTCAAAATATTACATTTGTTTACACTAACTCAAGTCACGAAGCTCTTCCTACGTCGATGTGATAAATGCTAATGAAAAATATATTCGAAACATAGTCATGCATTTCATTTCCTATTTAAAGTACAAATATCAAACACAACACTATAAAGAGGACTCACGTCTTATAGTTCCTATCATCAGCGAAGCCCAGAATTTATTGTGTATATCTAGCCAGTCCTATCGTGAGTCGTATGGTCTGTTTGGTAATTGTATGTCATTTGGTTTTCGCCTTTATGACAATGTGGTTTAAGAGTAAAGTCTTCTCTTCAACAATAACGTCGATGCGATGAGAACACCTACGCTTAACTGTCAGATGTTATAATATTTTTTTCGGTA
>BOPN01002059.1:152500-157500 GCA_017312705.2 Penaeus japonicus | reverse complement strand
CCTCCCCTCTTCCTCCCCTCTTCCTCCCCTCTTCCTCCCTTCTTCCTCCCCTCTTCCTCCCCTCTTCCTCCCCTCTTCCTCCCCTCTTCCTCCCCTCTTCCTCCCTTCTTCCTCCCCTCTTCCTCTCCCTCTTCCTCCTCCTCTTCCTCCCCCTCCTCCCCCTCTTCCTCCTTCTTCCTCCCTCTTCCTCCCTTCTTCCTCCCCTCTTCCTCCCCTCTTCCTCCCCTCTCCCTCTCCTCGACGTTCGTCTCGTCACGTCTGCTTTATAAACTTCGGCGTCATCATAATATTCGTAAGCTGAGAGCGGCGCGTTAGCTTTTCGCGGGAAAGCCTTGACTATGAAACAGGTTCGCTGTGCACTCTCTAAATATTTACGCCGAGCTATGGTAAACATCTTGCAAGAAAGCGGTCAAGGTTTCAGTTATCAATCATCTTTTGCTGTGTTGGAAACCTCCTCAATGTTGGCAGCACCGGCGGAAGTACTGTGTAGTGTTGGTAGTACTGATGGTTCCTTGTTATGTTGGCACTCGTGGTGTAGTTTTTGGTAAAGTTGGTAATCCTGGAAGAGTTACTTGGAAGGCATGCCTAGATGATCGATCTCCTTGCTAGATCTTTATGATATCATTATGCCTGAAAGTTATTTTCTCAAGATGTCTTAAAAGTTTTCATAACCATAATAACTAAACGATTTTCCAAAATACAGGGACCCGTAACTTCCTTCGCAATGTTGCTATCTGCAAAGATCTTCATAATGCGGATATCCACTAAAACTCAGCATTGTTCAATTTACACTTGCAACTTTTCCTTCCCATAATATTTCCCTCCAAAGAATCCATCATCATAACGCTCAAACCCTTAAAACATTATTGCAATATTGGTTGGTACCCGTGCTGAAAAAAAGACTTGCAGCCGTTGGTATTGATCTTCTGATGATCCGCGGCCCGTATCTTCAACATTTTGGCCTTCATGAGGACCGATTTCGTGCAAATACTCTTGCAGGTAACAGGTGTAAGGAATGGACGCTAAAAATAGATGGCGTTTGGATATCTGCGTCAACGGGGACGTGGGAGAGAAAAGCCTTATTTTTTGCCTTTTATTCTGCTTCTTCTTCTGCTTTTTCTTCTACTTTTGATTCTTCTTTCTTTATCTTATTTTCCTTTTATTTTCATTTTCATTTTTGTTATTTTATCATATTGATTATTATTTTATTTTATTTGTTTGTTGTTGTAGTTTACTTCTTATCTTTCTTTTCTTTCTCTTCTTTATTCAATTTGTTTTTTGTTTAGGTCATTCACTCTCTTTCGTCGTCTTTTATGACATCACAATTACTATCATTATCATCATTGCAAATATCATCATCATCATTGCTGTTGTTGTTGTTTATATCATCATTTTTATCATAGCTATCATCATGACGAAATACGATACTGATATTTGATGACAGGTAATCGGTAGTTTTAATATGTCTGGACATGTTTGCAATCTGTGCAAATAATGATTTCACTTCATCAAGCCAGTCAGTCAGTATCTTCTGAGTGTCATGGGAATCAATTATAAAGGGAAATTTATGCTTGTGTGTGCGTTCCTGTGGGAGGGGGAGGGGGTGAATGTGTATGTGGGAGGGAGGGGGGTGAATGTGTATGTGGGAGGGAGGGGGTGAATGTGTATGCTTATATGTGTACGGGTGCGTGTTTATGTGAGTATGTGGGTAGGATTGTGCGTGTGTGCGTGTGTGTTTTGTGGGCCACTGTGTGTGTGTGGGGTGGGGTGGGGGTGGGGGGCGTATAGGTGCTTGTAGTGTGGCTGTAATCTCGTATTTCATAAAATCGTTATAGATATTGCATACGATTCAAAAAAGTTTATACATATACGCGTTTTCGTAATATATCTGAATTTAATGTACTTATCTGCATTCTGGAACACTATTTAAATAATTGTCAGTCGTATTACGTGTTTTACTCTGCAATTAAAGCAAAGTCACGCAAGTCTATTGCAGTCTAAAATTCTCTATGATTCGCATTGGCTTGTATTAGTTTTACTTTGGTGGAAAACAAAATTTACAAAATGGATACGAAAACTGAATTTAGAAACAGAGAGAGGGCTGAAAGAAAGACAGAGAATAGGAGGTTAAAGAGAGGGTGAACAAAAAAGAGGGAGAGAAAGAATGAGAAAGGGAGGGACATAAATTAAAAGAGAGAGAGAAGACAGAAACAGAGAATGAGAGAAAAGAACACAAGAAAAGGAAGAAGAAATTACAGAGTGAGAGAGAGAGGGTGGGAGAGAGAGAGGGGGGGGGAGAGAGAGAAAGAGATAGATAGATAGAGAGAGAGAGAGAGAGAGAGAGAGAGAGAGAGAGAGAGAGAGAGAGAGAGAGAGAGAGAGAGAGAGAGAGAGAGAGAGAGAGAGAGAGAGAGCGAGACTCAAAAAACAGTGGGAGGCACCTCAGAGGCCGCATTCAGAAAAGCAAAAACGCGCTGGCTCCACACAACTCAAGCCAGACATTTTCTTCCTTTTCAGAGCTCTTCAAGAGGGCCCCCTGTCGCTGTTTTTGCTGTTCTTCTTCTTTCGTATATTCGGGAAATGCGTGCAAGGGATGCATTTACTCAGTGTGCAATAAGCAGAAGCAAGAACGAGTGATTTGTCTTTCGCTGGCTGACTCCAGCATGAGACCCGTTTTGTTGATGTTGTTGTTATGAAAGCTGCATAGATTTATGTTGTCTATTTTCATGGATGTGCTACGTGTTAGATGGCTGGTCTTTAGTTTAGTGATAGTTTGTCTGTCTATGGATGAGGAGAAAAGGAAGGGTAAAAGAGAGAGAGAGAGAGAGAGTGAGAGGGAGAGAGAGAGAGAGAGAGAGAGAGAGAGAGAGTGAGAGAGAGAGAGAGTGGGAGAGAGAGAGAGAAGGCAGGTTGACATAGAGAGAAGTTGATGAAGACCTGATAAAAATAAATACAAATCCACAAGTCTATTTGTACGAGAAAATACCCACACTTTACTTTTCCTAAGACCGCCCCCCCCCCCCACACACACAGATAAGTATTATTCATCCTGCATTCTTCCACCACGAGTTGTACTGATCACGTCCCTTGGAAAACAATGCAAGGGATATTTATCAAGTTCACGGGCAACAAAACTGCGCCAAAAGCACTCGACGCAAAGGAAATAAAGCCAATGTATCTGACCGGAGTCCAACGAGCAAGGAATCCCTCTTCCCCTCCTCCTCCCCTCCTCCTCCTCCTCCCTCCTCCTCCTCCCTCCCCTCCTCCTCCTCCTCCTCCTCCTCCTCCTCCTCCTCCTCCTCCTCCTCCCTTTCTTCCTCCTTCCTCCGCCTTTCCCCTCCCCTTCTTCTTCTCTCCCTTGTCTTCCTATTCTTCCGGTTCTCACAGTAAATGTTAACAGTAGTACATATGTTTTTATATCTGCTCATATTTATCTATCTATCGTCTTATTTAATATATATATATATATATATATATATATATATATATATATATATATATATATATATATATATATATATATATATATATATATATATATATATGTATATGTATATATATATATATATATATATATATATATATATATATATTATATGTATATATATATATATATATGTATATATATATATATATATATATATATATATATATATATATATCTGTATATATGTATGTATATATGTATGTGTGTGTATATATAGATACGTATATACATATATATATATATATATATATATATATATATATATATATATATATATATATATATATATATATATGAGAGAGAGAGAAATAGCGAGAGAGAGAGAGAGAGAGAAATAGCGAGAGAGAGAGAGAGAGAGAGAAATAGCGAGAGAGAGGGAGAGAAAGAGGGGGGGATGATGTAAGAGTGTAAACACGTGAAAGTTTCCCGGTCTCTTTCTCATAAAAGCTCTACACGTATATCGTTTGATATTCCATTTGCTACACCACCGCTACATTCCGGACACGTATGTATCCAGCATCTGACATTTGACGGTCAATATGAATTCGCGTTAACTCGTTTGTTTAGTAGGTTACTTTATAAAAGGATGAACTAATAAAGAAAAAAAAGGATGGGAAAATTACACATCAAATGAAGTCCTGATCTTTCATTATCTTTATCAGGATACTTCTATCAGGGATCAGTAACATGTATAACGATATTGTTAATAAGCTTTTTCTCTTTTGTTAATCCTCGTTATTTTCATGAGATGTAACTCTTTTATATATATGTTTGTCAGTGTAAAACTGTTTAGTGTTTAAGTGGAAGTGTGTGTGCATACATGTAAATATGTAAATACACACAAATACATCGACAAACACACACACACACACATATATATATGCGTATATATATATATATGTGTGTGTGTATATGTGCGTACGTGTATGTAATTATAAAATCCTGAAATATTTGACCCGCTTTCAGTTCATGGAAATATGTAAAATCCTGACTCCGCCCGCCACTTAGTGTCCCTCCATCTGCGCTTGCGATCTCGGCTAACCCGATGACATACACCCTCTTCCTCCCCTCTTCCTCCCTTCTTCCTCCCCTCCTCCTCCCCTCTTCCTCCCCTCGACGTTCGTCTCGTCACGTCTGCTTTATAAACTTCGGCGTCATCATAATATTCGTAAACTGAGAGCGGTGCGTTAGCTTTTCGCGGGAAAGCCTTGACTATGAAACAGGTTCGCTGTGCACTCTCTAAATATTTACGCCGAGCTATGGTAAACATCTTGCAAGAAAGCGGTCAAGGTTTCAGTTATCAATCATCTTTTGCTGTGTTGGAAACCTCCTCAATGTTGGCAGCACCGGCGGAAGTACCGTGTAGTGTTGGTAGTACTGATGGTTCCTTGTTATGTTGGCACTCGTGGTGTAGTTTTTGGTAAAGTTGGTAATCCTGGAAGAGTTACTTGAAAAGTATGCCTAATAATTCTATCTTTGCTAGATCTTTATGATATCATTATGCCTGAAAGTT
>BOPN01002059.1:137500-147500 GCA_017312705.2 Penaeus japonicus | reverse complement strand
AAGATAAATACATAATCCCCAAACGTGTATAATTAATGTTTGTCTGGATAATGATATCAAAGGCGATGACTGTCAGTCTGTCATTCTTTAAGCCAAGAAAAAGCTGAAGTATTCTGAGACGGGAAAAGTTTCATGTCAGGTCAGAGGTCAATATGCGACTTCGACCTTTTGACCCCTGAGGGATATTTGTGGCTTTGATGTGATGTTCGAATCACAATAAGTGAAGCCTCGTCTTCTGATTGTCGGGTTTTCTTTCTTTCTTTCTTTCTCCCTTTCTCTTTTGAGTGTGTGTGTTTATGCGCGCGTGTGTGTGTGTGTGTGTGTGTGTGTGTGTGTGTGTGTGTGTGAGTGTGTGTGAGTGTGTGTGTGTGTGTGAGTGTGTGTGTGTGTGTGTGTGTTTATGTGTGTGCGTGTTAGGGTATTTGTTTGTCTGTCACTCTATGTGCCATTGTGCAGAAACACAAACCTTCACCATATCTTAATAGAGATAATGATAACCAAAATGGCAATAATAATAATAATACTAAAGTCAATAACTAAAGCAATAAAACTGTTTATAACCATGATGAGGAGGAGGATAATTATAATAATAACAATGGTAATAACAAAATGATAATTATGATGATAAAAGCGATAATAATGATAACAATTGATGATGATGATAATCATGGTAGTGATTAACATGATTGTGGTAATAATGATAATCACCATCAACATAATAATCATAATGATGATAAGAACAATAATGATATTGTTAAAAATATAAATGAACACAATTTCGGCATTGATAATGATAATGATGAGATAAATCATAATGATAATCATAGTGATGATGATTATGATAATATTAATAATGATGATAACAATGATAATGATAATGATAATAATGATGGTAATGATGATGGCAATGAAAGTAATATTAAAGAGAATGGTAACAAAGATAATGATGATAATAATGACAATTATAATTATGATAATAATGATACTACTAAAAATTATATTGATAACGTGAATGATAGTAATGCTGATGATAATGACAATGATGATAACAATAGTACAGAAAATATTAAGGACAAGGATAATAGTAGCGATAGCAATAATAATGATGATGATGATAATGACAATGATGTTGATGATAATAATAGTAATGATAATAATGATAATAATAATAACAATAATGATAATAATAATGATGATAGTAAAAAATGATAATTATAATAATAATGACAATAATAGTAACAATAATGATAATCATAATAATAATGACAATAATAGTAACAATAATGATAATGATAGTAATGACAATGTTAGTTGATGATGATAGTAATGATAATGTTAGTAATGATAATGATAAAAATGATAACAATACTGATAACAACGATATTGAAGATAATAATAATCAAAATAATGATAACAATAGTAATGATAATAATAAAGATCTTAATGATATTACTGATTATGATAACAACCATAATAATGATAATAACCGTAAGAATAATGATAACGATGATAACACTTTTGATAAAAAAAGTAATAATAAAATAAAAAAAAATAAAACACTATTCCTAATTTTATTCCCATTATTATCTCCCATTATCTCCCATTATTAGCCCCATGATTCCTCCGCATCTCTCTCGAAAGAAAATCCAAAAAAGGACCTCTCAGGGAAATACTCAAAGGATTGAGGGGAAAAAAGGCTAATTACACAGGATTCACTTGCTGATTCCAGGAGGAGGCACGGGCAGGACGTCTCTATATCCTTTTTAGAAATTCGTTTAGAAATTTAGAAATTCGGACATTCAGTTCTAATGTTTGAGTTTAGATTCAAAATATTTATTTCATGTTCAAAGGATCTTTCGTCAAGTCAAAAGTCGAAAGGTATTGGCTTTCAACTTCATCAGTGAAAATTTGACTTCATAATGGAAAATATCGATTTCAATTCCACATTCTCGCTTTCTGGTACAAAAACTCGAATTAGCAATACTTTGCATAACTGTAAAAATTGTGGTGTGTTTATTTTTCTTTTTTTATTATTTTTATTATTTTTTTTAGTGTTATGTTTATTTCCGTTTTTTTCTGTTCTTTTTTATTCGCCTGTTTTTTTGTTTGTTTTGTTTTTCCCCTTTTTTATCCTTTTTAACTGCCACGGTAACAGCTGTTCTTCTTTATCTTTTGTTTTCCTTCTTTTTTACGTAAGGTTATTTTCGTGACCCTTCCCTTGTGAGGAATTGTTCTCTCTCTCTCTCTCTCTCTCTCTCTCTCTCTCTCTCTCTCTCTCTCTCTCTCTCTCTCTCTCTCTCTCTCTCTCTCTCTCTCTCTTTCCCTCTCCTTCTCCCGATCCCTCCCATCTCCTCTCCCGCCTCTCCCTCTCTCTCTCTCTTCCCATCTCTCTCCATCTCCCTTTCTCTCACTTTTTTTGCCTCACATTACGAAAAGATTTAGCCAAAGACGAACCGAAGGGGACCAGGACACACACAAACCTCCACTGGAATCCCAGAGAGAGGTCCAAGAGGGACCCCATGGGGAGACCCCAGAGGGAGAGACCCCAAACGGCCCCCCCCCCCCATAAGACCCACATGCAACATCCTGACCCAAGTTGCAGTTCCGTGACCGTTTCCGCTGTGGTCAGACCGTAGGCAGTGTCAGCATTTACCGTGCTGGAGCGATAATGTTGGCTTTTGAGGGGAAATGGACGGACTTCATTTTCGAAAGCAAAGTGGACCTTGGATCAGGTTGTTTGTCTTTAGGTGTGTGTGTGTGGGTGTGTGGGTGGGTGAGTGTGTGTGTGTGTGTGTGTGTGTGTGTGTGTGTGTGTGTGGGTGTGGGTGGGTGGGTGGGTGTCATTGTATATGTCTGTATACTGTATATGTGTATCTCTATGAGCATATTCCACCTTGTACTATATCTGTGCGTGTCGGTGTACGTCTTTGCCACTGTGCATGCGTGTCTGTGCACATGAACCCTCTTCCACGGCAAGTGTCCTGCTCCAGGTGTGCGACTGATTCCAAGCAAAGGCAATTGCCCTTCCCTTACCTTCTGCTTCCTGCACCAGGGAATGTCGATAGTGACTGATGTGATCACCAAGATAGAGAGAGAGAGAGAGAGAGAGAGAGAGAGAGAGTGAGAGAGAGAGAGAGAGAGAGAGAGAGAGAGAGAGAGAAGCCAAACAGAGTGAGAGACAGAAGGAGAGAGTGACAGACAAACAGAGAAAGAGAGAGAGGGAGGGAGAGAGAGAGAGAGAAGCCAAACAGAGTGAGAGACAGAAAGAGAGAGTGATAGACAAACAGAGAGAGATAGACATAGAGAGAGAGAGAGAGAAGCCAAACAGAGCGAGAGACAGAACGAGAGAGTGACAGACAAACAGAGAGAGAGAGAGAGAGAGAGAAGGAGAGAGAGACAGAGAAAGAGATAATGAGAGAGAGAGAGAGAGACAGAGAAAGTGAGAATGAGAGAGAGAGAAAGAGAGAGAGAGAGAAATCGTTGAATACGAGATATAATGAGAGAATTTGGTCATCGCTTGGACTTTTTTTCCCCTGTTATCCCAAAAGACGTTGTTATCTTTGTTATCTTAAAACAATACGATTTAAATACCATAGTGTTTTTGTTTTGTTTTTTCTCCCGCCCTTTTTTGATGCAAGCATTCTAAAGCAACATCAGAACAGAATTGCAAATAATTAGACATTCAAAGGCAGGAACACTAATGAAATTGCAATAAGTTAAGACTTCTCTCTCCCTTGCACGAAGTTAAGGATAATTGAGCAACAGAGAATAATAAACTTGCAGAATGGCTCGAAATGCCCATTGCAGGGGGATGCATCATTAGCCCATCTGTTATGTTATGGGTGCTCTGCTGTCCGGTTAGAGTGCATTCGCTTATATGGCCCATGAACTGAAAGAAAGGTTTTCATGATTAGCGTCAGAATTAGTGGGTTTTTTTCATTATCATTATTATTTTTTATAATCATCATCATGATTGCTATTGTTATCATAATCATTTTCATTTTGATTATTATCATTGCTTGTTTTTTGTCTTTGTTATAAATAGTGTTATTGTTATTGTTATCATCTTTATGACGATGAGTATAGCTTTCCTAATTACCGTCATTGTTATCATTATCATTGTTATTATCATTGCCATTGCCATTATTATCATTGTAAATATCATTGCCATTAATATTAATATAATCATCTTTATCAATCATCATTATCACTGTTGTTATCAGCTTCATTATCACTGTTATTGTTAGTGTTATTATTGTCAGTTTTATCTATATTATCATTATTATTGTCATTATTATCATTTTCATTATCATTATTTTCTTATTACTGTCATTATCATTATTATTGTCATCATCAGTATTATTATGATTATCGTTTTTTATCATTATTGTTATCTTTAATTAACTTTATCCTTTTTGTTATCATTATTATTGGTTTTATCATTATTATTATTTTCATTATCATTATTGTCATTATCAGCATTACTATTATCATTACCATTACCATTATTATTTTCATTATTATTATTATCATTGTCATCATTATCATTATTGTTATCATTATTTTCATCATTGTTATCATGTTCATGATTATAATTGTCATCCTTACTACAGTATGGATGATGACAATGATAATGAAATAATGAAATATATTAGTAACAACACTAATGATAATGATAATGATGATAAGGATGATAATAATGATAATGATAATGCTAATAATAATTATAAAAAATTATAATGCTAATAATAATTATAAAAAATTATAATGCTAATAAATTATGACAATGATAATAATGACAATTATTATGATGATAGTAATAATAATTATTATGATAATGATGATAATAATAATTATAATATGATGGTATTGATAATAATATTGATAGTATTGATAATGATAATGATGATAATGATAATGTTAATGATATTACTACTAATGATAATGATAATGGTAATAATGATAATAAGAAGAATAGTAACAACAGTAATAGTAATGATAATGAAGATGATGATAATAATGATAACAATAAAGACATTAATAATAATGATGATAATGATAACGATGATAATGATGATGATAGTGATAATGATGATACTAACAATCACAATATGATAACGAGAAGAAGAATTATTATAGCAATAATACATCATGTCCATCATTACCATTAAACAAATAACAGTAATGACACATACCAGGCCTATTACCAGTGTACCACATATAAACCACATAGCCATGTCCTGTCTATCCCGCCATATCTACTCACGGGGAAATATTAATATAAATCTGACACAGTACATTGATTGTTGTCGCACCACACATGAAATTAATCGTTGTGCTTGACTGAGTTATATCTTAATAGCGATCATTTTTTGGGATTGGAAATTTTGCGTTTGGTTAATTAATATTTGGAGTGACGTCATTTTCAGTGCGGGTTTTTGAGGGAAATGTTCGATGTCGAAGAGCTGATTTTGGACGGATTTGGGTATGCATTATTTTGCTCTCTCTCTCTCTCTCTCTCTCTCTCTCTCTCTCTCTCTCTCTCTCTCTCTATATATATATATATATATATATATATATATATATATATATATATATATATATATATATACATATATATATATATATATATATATATATATATACATATATATATATATATATATATATATATATATATATATATATATATATATATATATATATATATATATATATATATATATATCTGTGACAGACAGACGAACAGAGACAGAGAGAGAGAGAAGAAGAGAAGAGAGAGAGAGAGAGAGAGAGACAGAGAGAGAGAGAGAGAGAGAGAGAGAGAGAAAGACAGAGAGAGAGAGAGAGAGAGAGAGAGAGAGAGCAGAGAGAGAGAGAGAGAGAGAGAGAGAGAGAGAGAGAGAGAGAGAGAGAGAGAGAGAGAGAGAGATGCACAGAGAGAGAAAGAGAGAGAGAGAGAGAGAGAGAGAGAGAGAGAGAGAGAGAGAGAGAGAGAGAGAGAGAGAGAGAGAGAGAGAGAGAGAGAGAGAGAGAGAGAGAGAGAGAGTGAGAGAGAGAGAAAGAGAGAGAGAGAGAGAGAGAGAGAGAGAGAGAGATGCAGAAGAGAGGGAGTGAAGGTAAGCGTTAAAGAGAGTATCCTGGGGTGTCCGAAGCGGAGCCATGAATGATAAATAAAATGTATGAGTTAATCCAATAATTAATCCGTTTAATATCCATATATATATATATATATATATATATATATATATATATATATATATATATATATATATATATATATATATTAAATGTGTGTGTGTGTGTAGGCTTCTTCGTGCGTGTGACTGTGCAAACAAAAGTGTATGTGTATGTATGCGTGTATGTGTAAGTGTGTGTGTGTATGTGTAAGTGTGTGTTTTTTTTTGTGTGTATGCGGGTGTGTAAATGTGTCTTTGTGTCTTTGTGTGTGAGTATATGCGTATTTCCATGTGTGTGTATGTGTGTGCGTGACAGAGCACGGTAATTTCAGCTTATTTGATAAATTATTGGCATAATATATGATTTAACTACATGTCCATACCCAGGGTAATTTTTTTACCTTACGGCATATATTTTGGTCTCTATTGCAGCAAGAGTGAAACTATCTCTGATGCAAACGGACATGAGAATTCTAACTAGTCTGTTTGGCTATGCGTGTGTGTGTGTGTGTGTGTGTGTGTGTGTGTGTGTGTGTGTGTGTGTGTGTGTGTGTGTGTAGGTGTGCGTGAGGTAGTTTGGTCTGTGTGTCTGTGTTTGTGTGTGTGTGTAATAATGTAACCTTAAGTAAAGAGTGTGTTATTATGTGATATACCTTTGGTATGTTCTACAAGGCATGGAATGAAAAATGTAAATAAGCTAATATACTTTTAAAAGGATATATCAATACGAATGTCAAGCTTCCTTATTTTATCTTTTCTTATAAAAGATACTTGATTTCTCAGCAAATTTAATGCTTGCACGTCATATTAGATACGTGTTTGTGTTTGTGTGTGTATTTGAGAGTGAGATAGAGAGAAAGAGAGAGAGAGAAAGAATAAGATAGAGGGAGAGAGAGACAGAGAGAGAGAGAGAGAGAAAGAAAAAGAGACAGAAGAAAGAGAGAGAGAAAGAAAGAGAGAGAGAAGGGAAGAGAGAGAGAGTTAGAAAAGGAGAAGAAAATCAAGACAGACAGGTGCAGAGAGAATGCAAAATCCAGACAGCCAGACAGACAAAGACAAAAACAGACTCAGAAAGCCTCCCTCAACCCCTCCCCTTCCCCCTCCCCCTCCACAACACGCCACACCATTCGAACTTCAGGATCAACAAACAAATATCGTGAGAGGCAAAAAGAAGAAGTCCCTCTGATTCATACAACCACTTAAGTGTTGTTTTTATACACCCTGTAGTGTAAATACAGCCGACACCGTTCCCACAAGTGTAGCAGAAGACCTGGTTGTTCGTTTATTGTTAGCGTTAACGTTTTGTAAGCTAATTTTGATTCCTGTGTGCCATGACACGGCTTCTTGTTGGGTAGAGGTATCACATCAAACGTGGGTATTAGACAGAAAAGCAAGTATGACTAATGACTGAATACGTCGGGCATAAGATTCCCTTCGTTAATTAATTTATTTTAAAAAAGGGAAAGCATGTCTATTTAGAGAGAATTAATTTCGTTTGACGTAACAAGGAAAAACGTGGATTTATTTTGATATGTTTGATAAAAGGAGAGCAAAAGTATAGTTGTTATATGGTAGTTTTTGTTATTTCGTTTGTTTTTTTTATATCAATTTTTTTCTTCATTTCTTTCACTTCGTGTTTGAGATCTTTGTAAACACGTTTGGAAAAACACACAATGGGAGAACCACACAAATACGTAAAGCATTTGGATAAGTCTTGTTCTTTTCCTTTATATAGACCGTATTTTGTGGATTATATAATCAAAAAAAAAAGAAAAATAGAACTAGATCTCACAGAAATAATGATCATTGACAGATATAAATTTTCATGAGAAGATCAAGAAAATATATAAATAAAGAAAGGAGTAAATTCGGCAGAAATTAATCATCGTTAATGAACTAAGAAAAAAAACAAAACACCAAGCACAAAAAAATATATCGGAACAGTTTAAGGCAAAGAAAAAGAAAAAGAAAGATAAATATCCCTAGAACAGAAAAGTTAGCGACGCAAAAATCTCAGGTGCCGAACGAAATGTAAACACGGGAGATATTTCAAGCGTAAAATGATATATTTTTCCGCTTCGTCATTGGCTGAGAATGTCTTTCACCTGAATCTCTCTCTTGTTCTCTGTTGCGATGTATTTCTCGCTAGTGAAGGCACACGTGGAAGTCTATAAAATGTATAATAAGCTAATAGAACTGAACGAGACATTGCAAAAGAGAAGGCTTATTACGTGCAAGGGATGATCATTTGCAAACGGACCTCCAATGTTTAACATTAATTAAAAGGGGAAAAAAATCATACTAGTTATGTGCATCCACGCATTTGTAAATTCTTGCATGACTGTGAGATCCCTTCTAGAAAAACACCTACAATGAGTAACTAGACTCATAGTAGCAACATAACCAAGCTCCCAAAACATACTCAAAGACAGAATAGGGAAAAAGACAGAAAGTGAGAGAGGGAGAGAGAGAGAGAGGGAGAGAGAGAGAGAGAGAGAGAGAAAAGAGAGATAAAGAGAGAGAGAGATAAAAAGAAATAAAGAGAGAACGAAAGAGAGACACAGACAGACAGAGAGAGAGAAAGAGTGCAAAAACACATAGAGACAAGTCATACCTTCTCCCAAAGAACAAGATAAAGAAAAAAAGGAAAAAAAAATGGAAGGCTGCGTCAAACTCCCCCAGAGCATCCGGCCATCCTCCCTCGCAGCTGTGATTTAACGTGGCAAGATAAGAGAAGCTGCTCCGGCGCTTTCTCTCAAATTTTGTTTCCCTCCGAAGACGAAATATGAAATGCCTCGTCGCAAAGTCAGATAAACTTCAGGCGCTGTGGTCTTGCTTGCTTGCTTGACGGATGTTGCATGCGGGGAGGCAAGCACACACAAGCACGCAGGCAAAAGTGTCCGGTTGAGTTTGCCTTCTTTCTTTAAAATTTGCTTTTCTTTAGACTAGAAGTTTTATACTAAACTTCTCGACCTTTGCTTTTGTACATTTGTAAATTGTCTACTTACGTATATACCCATCTAAGGTGTATATATATACATGGATAAACAGATAAATATGGAGATGAATATAAATAGATAAATTAAGGTAGATAGATAGATAGATATATGGATAGGTAGGTAGATAGTTAGATAGATGGATAAGTAGGTAGATAGATAGATAATTAAAGAGGTAAACAAACTAATGAATAGATTGTTAGATAGATAGGCAGTTAGATATACAGATAGATAAGCAAATAGGCAGTTAGATATACAGATAGATAAGCAAATAGGCAGTTAGGTAGATAGATAGAGAGATATACTCCTTCATACACTGCACCCTCACACATACCACCCAACATGGTAATCTGCCTAATGTAAGATCCTGCGGTTCGAAAGCATTATGAGCAGTTGCCTTGGGAAGGGATCCGAAGTTTCAGGCTGGGAGCTTCGGGAGTGCTTGTGATATGTGTATGCGGTATATACATGATTGCATACACACATACCTACATAGACACATACGCACACACGCATAAGTATGCAGATAGAAACACGTCTATCTACCTGTTTGCTTATATTATCTATCTATATTTATCTATATGGCTTATATTTAATTCTCTCTCTCTTTCACTCATCCACTCTCTCTCTCTATCTATCTATCTATCTGTCTTTCTATCTATCAATCTATCTATCTATCTATCAATTTATCTCTCTCTCTATCTATCTATCTATCTATCTATTTATTTATTTATCTAGCTGTCTGTCTTTCTATCTATCAATCTATCTATCTATCTATCTATTTATCTCTCTCTCTATCTATCTATCTCTCTCTCTCTCTCTCTC
>BOPN01002059.1:120000-127500 GCA_017312705.2 Penaeus japonicus | reverse complement strand
GCTTAAGTATGTAGGAAATCTTTGGTACATAGCACTGTCTTCAATATGAAAATAGTGAATGATCTTCCACAATATGTGTAACGATTAGATTAAAAAAAAAAATATATATATATATATAGAAAGATAGATAGATAGATAGATAGATTGATAGATAGATAAATAGATAGATAGATAGATATGCATATATATATATATATATATATATATATATATATATATATATATATATATATATGTGTGTGTGTGTGTGTGTGTGTGTGTGTGTGTGTGTGTGTGTGTGTGTGTGTGTGTGTGTGTGTGTGTGTGTGTGTGTGTGTGTGTGCATATCTATCTATCTATCTATCTATTTATATATATATATATATATATATATATATATATATATATATATATATGTATATATATATATATATATATATATATATATATATATATATATATATATTATCTAACACACGAAAAGTTAAAAAGTGCAGTAGACCTTTGACTACTACATAAAATAAAACCTATAGAAAGTATTAAATTCTCTACATTCTTGTCAAAGCCATTGCTTGATAGAACTTCACTACAAGAATCCATTTTTTTCCTACTTCCACTTAAAAAAACGAACGTAACTACTCAAAACCTTCATACTTCCCAAACTCAGTTCAAAATATGCCTTTTTTCTCAAATTCGGGTCTCAATCTGAACCTTTTTCGCAACTTCCCTTTTTAAAGGTTTTAAAGAAATTTCAGTCCTTTTTTTTCTCGAGCAATTTTTTTCTCTCTTCTTTCCTCCTCCCCTTTTGGCATTAATAAATCCCAAATTAACGAGGAAGGTCAGACACATAGGGAGAGAGGGAGGGAGGGAAGGAGGGAGGGAGAGAGAATGAGAGATAGATAGAGAGAGGGAGAGATTGAGATAGAGAGAGAGACAGAGAGATTGAGAGAGAGAGATTGAGAGAAAGAGAAAGGGAGGGGGAGGGGGGAGGGAGAGAGAGGGGGGGTAGTGTGTGTGTGTGTGCGTGTGTGTGTGTGTGAGAGAGAGAGAGAGAGAGAGAGAGAGAGAGAGAGAGAGAGAGAGAGAGAGAGAGAGAGAGAGAGAGAGAGAGAGAGAGAGTCTTGGACCAACAAGCAGCCGCTAGCCAACACAAACAGTTCGACCTCGACCAACTGGCTGACTTTCTCGGGCTGTTGTCAGAATTCATAACCTTAGCCTACTGCTTACTGCCCCCTTGCCCCCTCCCCACATTCCCCTCCCCCCTCCCCTTATCCTCTTCCCCCTCCTCCTCACACACCCTTCTCCTCTCCCCTTCCCCTCTCCTTTACCCCCTCTCCCCTTCTTCCTACCACCCTCTCTTCCTCTATTCCCTTCACCTCACACTTCCTCTCCTCACCCTGTCCACTTTCCCCTTCCCCGTTCTTTAAGTACGACCTTGACTACTACGATTCCTGCTGCTACTACTACTACTACTACTATTACTATTACTTTTCATCTTCTCCCTCCCTCTTCCTACTCCCCTCCTTTTCCCCCCACTCCTTCTCCTCCTCTTCTTCTCCCTTCTTCCTTTAGCTCCCTCTCCCCCTCTAGCTCTTCCTCCACCTTCTCTTACTCCTCATCCTCATCTTCCCCCCACTCCCCACTCCCCTCTTCCACTTCGACCCCAGCTTCTCTATCCCTCCTTTAGCTCCTCTTCCCCCTCTTCCTGTACTTTCTCCTCTTCCCCTTTCCTCCTCTAACTCTACCTCTACCTCCTCCACCTTACCTCCCCTACCCCCACCTCCACCTCCACCTCCACCTCCACCTCCACCTCCACCTCCACCTCCACCTCCACCTCCACCTCCACCTCCACCTCCACCTCCACCTCCACCTCCACCTCCACCTCCACCTCCACCTCCACCTCCACCTCCACCTCCACCCCCACCTTTACTCCAACCCCCACCCTAACCCCCAACAACTCCCCCACCAACACCCCCACCACCCCCACCACCACCTCCTCCTCCTCCTCCTCCTCCTCCTCCTCCTTGTTGTCTTTGCCGCTACGTGCTGGTCGGGGCGTCCGAGCGTCCCCACCCCCTCCTTCTCGCACTCCTCCGCCCGTCGGCCGCGCTAGAGTGTGTTGATCTTAATGCTGAGCCCCATTTCGAGTTCCCGGGGCGGAGGCCGGGCCGGCTGCTCTCTTGTGTGCCGCCGCTTCTTGGCTCGGGGGGAGGGAGGGAGGGGAGGGAGGAGGGGCGAGGAGGGAAGAGGGGGGAGGGGGGAGGGGGAGGAGGGAGGGGCGAGGAGGGAGGGAGGGAAGAGGGAGGGAGGGAAGAGGGGGAGAGGGGGAAGGGTGAGGATGGAGGGGTGGGGAGGGAGGGAGGGAAGAGGGGGGAGAGGGGGGAGGAGGAAGATGGAGAGGGGTGGGTGTAGGTGGGGGGAAGGGAGAGGGAGTGAGGATGGGAGGGGTGAGTGTGGGTGTGGGTGGTAGACAATGGGGAGATGGGGGAGGTAAGGAGGGGGAGGAGAGGAGAGGGAGGGTTGGGTGTGGGGGGGAGAGAGAAGACAAGGGAAGGGGATGAGGAGGGGGAAGGATAGAGTAAGGAAATGAGGTTAGAGGACAGGGAGTAGGGGTAGGGATATAGGGTAGGGTAGGGGGTAGTGGGTAAAGGAAGGGAATAGAGGGTAGAGGAAGGGGATAGGGGAGGCAGGAAGTAGGTAGGGGTCGAGTGTAGAGGTAGGGAGGAGGAGACAGAATTAAGGAGGGAGGTATGAAGGAGGAGGAAGGAGGGGGAGAGGTAGACGGGGTGAGGGAGTTATGGGGTGGAAAGAGGAGATAAAGGGAGGGGGAGGGAGGGGGAGATTGGGGGGAAGGGGGCGACGCGCTTAAGAGGGAAGGGGAAGAAGGGTTGGGTTGGAAGGAGGAGGAGGTGGACAACGAGAATGAGAAGAAGGAAAGAGACGAAAGAGGAGGAAGAAGAGGGGATAAAGAAGAAAGCGGAAGAGGAAGAGATTGAAGGAAATGAGGAGACAGAGGAAGGGGAGAGAAGGAATATATAGCAGATAAGGAAGAGGGAAAGGAGAAGGAATGTAGAGAAGAAGGAAGAAGGAATGTGGAGAGGGAAGGAGTAAAATGAAAAGCAGGAGAAAGGGGAAAATAAGGAAATCTAAAAGTAGGAAGAAGAAGAAGAATAAGGATAATACGAAAAGGAAGAGGAGTAGGAGGCGAGGAGAGAGAAGAAGAAAAAAATCAACAAGGAGGGAGAGAAGGAAGCGAAAGATATAGACAAGAGGGGAAAACCAAGGACAAAAAAAAAAGAAAAAAAAAAAAAAGAGGGTGGGGGGGGGGGGTAGCAGAGACATACTAAACTCCCACCATAAACTTACAGCTACGTTGCCTATGTGTGCCACCCGACAGTGCAAATAGGCCGTCTGACCTGCGGCTGCGGTCACGTCACGGGGGAGGCCGGGTAAGAAGTACGGTCCGATTTTACCTCTTGAGTTTTGGCCGAAATCTGGAAGAGAAAGTTTTTTTTTTTTAATGTTTTTGGATGTATTTATGGCCATGTGCTGATGTGTGTTTGTGTGTTTTCTTTCTTTCTTTTTTTCTTTCTTTCTTTCTTACTTTCTATCTCTATCTCTTTCTTTCTCATTTTGTTTATTTTTATCTTTCTTTTACTTTTTCTTTTTTTTCGTGTTTTTGTGGGGGGGGGATTTTTTCTTCGTCATTGTCTTTTTTCTATTTTTCTTCTTCTTCATTTTCTTATGATTTTTGTTGTTTTATTGCTTTCTCGAGATTCTTCGTCTATTTCTTCTTTTCTTTATTTTCCTTTATCTTCTTCGTCGTCCTTTTCGCCTTCTCCTTTTAGTTTTTTTTCTGTCTTCGTCGTTTTTCTCTTTGTCCTTTTCTTCTTCTTCTCTCCTTTTCTTTCTTCTTTTTCTTCTATATCTTCTATCAAATTTGACTTAAGAAAGAGAGAGAGAGAGGGAGAGGGGGGGGAGAGAGCGAGAGAGAGAGAGAGAGAGACAGACAGAGACAGAGACAGAGAGAGAGAGGGGAGAGAGAGAGAGAGAGAGAGAGAGAGAGAGAGAGAGAGAGAGAGAGAGAGAGAGAGAGAGAGAGAGAGATTGAAAGAGAAGGGGGGAGGGAAAGAGACAGAGGGGGGAGAGAGAGAGAGAGGAGGAGGGAGAGAGAGAGAGAGGAGATGGGAGAGAAAGAGAGAGAGAGAGAGAGAGAGAGAGAGAGAGAGAGAGAGAGAGAGACAGACAGAGAAAAAGGGCGGGAAAGACGGGGAGAGAGAGGTGGGAGGGAAAGAAAGAGAGAGAGAGAGAGAAAGAGAGAATTCAAATTCAAATTCAAACACTTCATTCCAAAAATTACAGTGGTTATTCTTACATAAATACATATATATTTATACTTGTAGGTGTTCTTTTAATTTTGTTTTGAAATTACAAAAGTTGTTAATGTTTTTAATGTTATCTGGCAACAAGTTCCACATTTTCGGTCCACGAATTTGCATCTGTCTTGCACCTGTTTCTGTATTTGATCTTTTTACAAATAGGGAATTTACCTAGCGTGTTTGGATGCCAATTGTATTCCCTACAGTTTGCAGGGGGAATAACTATGGTGTATTAATTTGTAAGCAAAGAGATAGGTATCATTGCCAAGCGCAGCTCTAGCAGCAAAGTTTTGTATTTTTTGTACTTTTTGCTTTTGGGTTTTGTTGGTTGAACCCCATATATTTGAATAGTAGTTTGTTATGCTAAGAGCTAGTGTTTGCACGATCATGATTCTAGTATCCAAAGTGATTTGATTTTTTATGTGATTTAGAAATATTAATATGCCCATCACTTTCCTGTGTATGTTATCAACGTGTGTTTCAAATGTCATGTATCTGTCCAAGTGTAGTCCTAAATTTTGGTTTAATAGGGTGGCCTTCGAATTCTATGGTTGTGTCGATGGGGACTTTGGCAATGTTCTGTCGACTACCTATGAATATGCATTGAGTTTTATGGAGTTTGAATTTAAAACCATTACTTTCAAAATATATCTTAATGTATTTAAGTTATTTACTGAGGCACTATGAATCAAGTGTGAATCATCGGCGTACTGCACTAGAAGGCAGTTATGAGCAATGGTTGACAAGTCATTTATGAGAAATGTAAATAGGATTGGGCCTAAAATAGATCCTTGTGGAAGACCAAAATGTAAAGAGAAAGAGAGTGAGAGGGGGGGAGGAGGAAAGAGAGAGAAAGAGAAAGAGAGAGGGAGGGAAAGAGAGAGAGAGAGAAAGAGGGAGGGAAAGAAAGAGAGGGGAGAAGGAAAGAGAGAGAGAGAGAAAGAGAGAGGGAGGGAAAGAGAGAGAGAAAGAGGAAGGGAAAGAGAGAGAGAGAGAAAGAGGGAGGGAAAGAGAGAGAGAGAGAAAGAGGGAGGGAAAAAGAGAGAGCGAGAGAGAGAGAGAGACTATAGACTATACTTTGACAAGTTTATTGAGACAAGTGGTTGCTTACATCTGAAAGAGAGAGAGAGAGAGGGAGAGAAAGACTGAGTACAGGAAGGAAAGGTATGTAAATACACTGATAAACAGAAACAAACAAAGAGGCGAAAATAAAAGCAAAGAAACAAATAGAATTAATAGAACGACGAAGAGCGAGGGGGAAAAACGCAGCCAGTTACATAAAACGAAAGAATGAAAAACAAAACTGCTTTCAAACAGAATTTTTGCTTTGCGGCGAAAACCTCTGTGTTTTCCCTTCGGAACACAATAAAGGAAAGGAATTCTTTGAACCTTCATGTATTCCTCAGAGCTATTACTTCGCTTGTTTAGAAGTTCTCCGTGACATGATAATAATGATAATAATAGTATCATGATAATAATGATAAGGATAGTAGCAATGATAATGATAATAAAAACGGAAATATTGATAATAATAACATCTGAAATCATGATAATGATGACGATAACATATGTAATCATAATGATAATAATAACAATAATACTGATGATAAATATACACGTGTGTCTCCGTGCCTATAATTATGCATCTGTATTCATTCATCTATATGAGTAAAACACACACGTGGATCCTGAAACAAAATGAGATTCTTTACTCATTCAGGTATTCATCCCTACCTGGTACCTCGCCGGACCCGAGCAGAAAACTTGAAATCATAAACAAAACCGTAACTTAGGAGCCATGAATATCAACCAGCTGCTGTAAAGACGACCATGGGAGGTTTTTCTCTTCATTTTAACTGGTCGTTTCCTTCGTGTTTGATGGTTGGAACGACCGCTTTGCACACGAGGAGGAAGAGAAAAATGGTGAAAAAAAGGAGAAAATAACGTTAATCAGACAGGGAGTAACGAAATGAGAGACGGAGAGACAGAGGGAAGAGGGGGGGAAAGGATTAAAGATATTGAGGAATAAAGAAGAAAATGTAAAGAAAAGTATTGATGCTAAAAGAAAAAAAATAAAGATATTGAGAAATAAAGAAGAAAAATGTAAAGAAAAGTATTGATGATAAAAGAAAAAAAATTAAAGATATTGAGAAATAAAGAAGAAAAATGTAAAGAAAAGTATTGATGATAAAAGAAAAAAAATTAAAAATATTGAGAAATAAAGAAGAAAAATGTAAAGAAAAGTATTGATGATAAGAAAAAAAGATAAAGTAAGAAAGAAAAGAAAGTGATAAAAAAGGAAAAAATATAAGGAAGGAGAATTATCTGCGATGCGGTGGCCAGCGTCTGGTCGGCTGAATTTCCGAGTAACCGATAGAGATATGTGTTTATCATTACTTAGCGGGATTAAGTGGTTCTCTCTCTTTCTCTATTTATGTATCTATTAATCTATCTATCCATCTTTTTATCTATCAATCTATCTGTCTGTCTATCTATCTATATATCTATCCCTTTATCTCTTTCTCTCTCTCTCTCTCTCTTTCTCTTTCCCTCTCTCTCTCCCTCTCCATATTCCACATAAACAACAAAGATACATAATCCTTATTACCCAGAGACTTCTCCCCCCCCCCCGTCCCCCCCCCCCTCGCCCAAAGACCGCCAAAGTTACTGATCAAAGGGTCATTTTTAGGGTCACCGCATGCCTCCATCTTGTCATATCAGGTGAATGCTCATCGGCGACCGGAAATTCTTGCAATATTCTTTAAGAGTTTCATAGATCAGCAAAGTCTTTCCGAGAGAAGGCTGGGGAATAGGTTGCTTGCACGCTTGCACACCCGGGTGCAATATATTACAATGGAAATCATGTTGCGTTTGTTATAGTTCCTCTCTATTTTTTTTTCTTTTTTTTTCGGGAAATGGAAGGGATTTTAATACCATTTGTCTTTTTTCCTCTCTTTCCCCTTACTTCGTTTTGAATTAGTATTGAATCCTCTGAAAAGCAAAGGAATATACTTTTTCTCTTTTTATATTCGTTCTTTTTCTCACTCTTTATCTGTATATTTATCTATATCTCTATCTATTTATATATATATATATATATATATATATATATATATATATATATATATATTCTCTTTAATAA
>BOPN01002059.1:110000-115000 GCA_017312705.2 Penaeus japonicus | reverse complement strand
CTGCCATCACAAATAATTTTATTTTGATTGGACAATATTGCAAGATAAAAGGAAAATTAAACTGAGAGAGGGGGGGTGCACGTGTGTGTGTGTGTGTGTGTGTGTGTGTGTATGTGTGTGTGTGTGTGTGTGCGCGCGTCTTTGTGTGTGTGTTTTATGTGTCCCGCCTCCCGGTAAAATTGGCAGCCATTCTCCTCATAATTTGTCTATTTTGACTGATCGATGGCGATGTCCATTGCTGCTGATCTCCTGAGTATACTGAAACTTCCATAATAAGTTACAATCACTATAAAGTAGGTATATACAAGTGTGTGTGTGTGTGTGTGTGCGTGTGCTTTGTGTGACTGTGTGTGTTTTTACTGACGTATGATAGAATATTTATATTTCTTCTCTTATTTTTTTTTTTTTTTTTTTTTTTTTTAGCTATCCTTTTGTAAATGAAATTCCCGCTGCCGTCTTTTGTTGCATCTGCAATGCAACATTCTGTATCTCCAGCGGTTCGCAGCGAAAGGGAAATATCAATTTCAAATGCAGATATATAAACTATTCCGTTTTGTTCCGCCGCTAATTTCTCTTGTTTCTCTCTCTCTCTTCGTCGTTTGCAATTATGATTTCATTGGCAAGTTGCAGCGGTATATTATATGCCTTTTTTCTCTCTCTCTTTTCTTGCAACCTCTTTATTTGTATCTCTCCGTGTCCTCCCTCTTTCTTTCTCTCCTCTCACTCTTTCTATCTTTCCTCTCTCCTTCTCCTCTTCTCCTCCTTCCTTTCTTTACTTCTCCCCCATCCCCCTCCCTCCCTCCATCCATCCCTATCATTAGTCTTCCTCCTCCACACCTCTTCTTATTTCATTCACTCCCCCCCACCCCCTCCGTCCCTCCTTCCCCCCCCCCCCCCCACCCGACTATCATCTATATCAATCTTGCACCTTCCCCTCCCTTCCTCCCTCTCCCCTATCCCTTCCTTCCCCTTTTTCTTATTCTCCCCATTCTTCCTTCCCTCCACCATCCCCCTCACCTCATATACCACCTCACCACACCTCATCCCTCTCACCATCCATCACCATACCCACCCCCACACCCACCCCCCACGCCCACACACAAAACCGAAAGAAAGACACGCCATAGTAACACCATCCTCGGTAACACCATCGAGAAACTAGAAGATCCTCGTTTCCGTGAATGTGAATAATGCATTTGGAATGTGAATCTTAATGTCCCAGGTGAGATGGGCGTTCGCAGCTGTCGAAATGCTGAGGTACTGTAGTGCAGTGACGGTGTGGTGTAGTCTACGTGTCGGGGTGTGATTGTTTAGGGTATGAGGTATTGTGGTGTAGTCTCAGTGTAATGGTGTCTTAGTTTCGGGTGGTGGTAGCGTAGTCTTGGTGTTGTGGTTGTGTGGCAGTTTAAAGTAGTGACAGTATGGTGTAGTTACGGTGTAGCGGTGTGATAGTTTCGGGTAGTGGTAGTGTGGTGTGACAGTTTCGGGTAGTGGTAGTGTGGTGTGACAGTTTAGGGTAGTGGTAGTGTGGTGTGACAGTTTATGGCGGGAGTATGGTGTAACCTCGGTGTAGTGGTGTGATGGTGTAGGGTTGTGGGAGCGTGGATTACTTCCTATGAAGTGTTGTGATAGTTTCAGGTACTGGCGTTGTGCTGTAGTCACAGTGTCGTAGTGGCGATGCAGTGTAGTGCATTACGACTGAAAGTATAGTGCCGGTGTAGTGTAGCAGAAACGAGCAATGGAGAAAGAGGCGAGATACCTCCATGCTAAAAGTAAAGCCGATAATGACACTCAGAGTGAGTTTATGTAAAAAGTTTTTTTTTCTATCGAGAATCTAGCGCAAAAATCACCGCGTGTTTACCTTCGGTCACCGTGAATTATACGTTTTTATCCTAACTTAATGAAATGTAAAGTTCTGGGTGTATCTCTTTCTCTCTCTCTCTCTATCTCTCTATCTCTCTATCTATCTATCTATATGTATATATATATATATATATATATATATATCTCTCTCTCTCTCTCTCTCTCTCTCTCTCTCTCTCTCTATCTATCTATCTATCTCTCTCTCTCTCTCTCTCTCTCTCTCTCTCTCTCTCTCTCTCTCTCTCTCTCCCCCCCCCCCTCTCTCTCTCAATACATCCACCGGTGTCCCTCTCCTAACTTTAACTCTAATGCTAAATTTCTTAATCCTATACGGAGGCAGGTTAGAGCACGAGGAGCAATTAAAACCCTGTCTCTTAATGACCTTAAATTACGTGTATTCTCCCCGGTCACGTTCCCGCCTAAAAAAAATGGTGTCTTCAAACTCCCTTCAACCTGCTTTCGTCGAGGGACCTTTTCTAACGGTTTTAACGGTCGCTTTTCCATTCTTTGTTTTACGTCATTCTTATTCAGTTCTTAATTCTTCCTTCTATTCTTCTTATAGTTATGTTTGCCTATTATGTTGATCATCTTTTATCATTTTTGTTCCTTCTTTTCAACTATTGTTATTATTATTGCTTCTTCCTCTTTTCCTTCATTACTATTTTCTTGGTTCCTGCCTACTACTTTGTCTCGTCTCTTCTCCCTGTACTTAACGATTAGCGTTTTTTTCTGTCTCTGCATCGCGTGCCTTGCAGTGCTATTGCAGAACCCGTATAGATTGTATATATTTTCTTGTGTGCACCAAAACACGAGGAACATACTCACATTACGAACAGACAACAAACCATAATAAAACACACGTGCGCAAAAAAAGCACATCGACAAGCGACAACGCACACACACACACACACACACACACACACACACACACACACACACACACACACACACACACACACACACACACACACACACACACACACACCTAAACAAACAAAAGCGACGCACAAACAGCCACGGCCCACACAGGATGCACACCACTGAATCACACGAGTCCCTGAATCACATCTCGTCCCCCTCTAGCGGGTTAAACATGGGTTTTTACCACGAACGATAACACTGGATTCGAGATTCGTATGATAGCCAGGGCTTTTTTCGAGAGCAGACTTGAAAACGTGCTTCGTTGCATGGCTTGTTGCACGTGCAGGAGTGATTCAGCTGACAATAGCGCTAGCCCTTCCGTTGGGGTGCAGTATCGAGTCGTTATGATGCATCCACGTGCGCTTAATTATATTCTTTATTGCATCTAAACAGTGCTTATGTCGACATGACATCGCCGTATTGTAGAGTTGTGGATGGGACCCATTTTTATATGCTATTTCATTTTCTCTATAGATTTACCAACATGTAGTTGCATATTCATCTCTGTATCTATCTCTCTACCCTTTTCTATCATAGCATCATTTTTCAGATATATATCTCTCCATCTCAACCCCACTCCACTTAGCTACTATTTGCTAGTACCTCTCGCCATCTCTCTCTCTCTCTCTCTCTCTCTATCTATCTATCTATCTATCTATCTATCTATCTCTCTCTCTCTCTCTCTCTCTCTCTCTCTCTCTCTCTCTCACACACACACACACACACACACACACACACACACACACACACACACACACACACACACACACACACACACACACACACACACACACACACACACATCCCCCCACACATACACACACTCACAGCAGCATCCAGAGCGAGCCCATCCCTCGCTACCATCTCGAGATAAGCGAAAGATGTTTCTAGACACGAGTGGGAGATCCCGTCCGAGTCATTCCCAGAGGTAGGAACAGAGGGAGCCACACCTCCGAAGAGAGAGGTGGAGGGGAAGGGGGGGGAGGGAGGACGGAAGAGGGGTGTGGTGAGGGAGACGGGAGGACGGTGGGAGTGGTGAGAGTTGAACGGGGGAGAGTGGTGGGGAAGGGTAAAGGGGGAGCAGAGGGGCAGAGGAGTGTGGGAGGAGAGGCAGGGGCAGGGGGGTTGGCAGAGGACATGCATACTTGGCACCTCTTCACCTTAATGCCTGAGATATTCCCCGGGCTGGTGTTGGTGCCGAGTGCTTGCGCATGGCTTTCTTCATTTCTCTTGTTCTGCTCCTTCCCCTTTGTTCATCATTTGTTTTATTTCTGACTTGTCTTTCTTCGCATTTCTTCTTTTATAATCCTTTGTCTACGTTTCTTTTGTTTGTCAGTTCAATATTTTACGCTGTTTACATCTGCTTTATGTCACAAGTTGCTACGTATTATCTCAACGCTTTATGAGATCCCAGCGGCTCTGTTGTCATAGGTCGTATCACTATTCAATTAATATCATCATTGTTGTTGTATTATTCATGAGATTACTTCTCTCGTTGCAATGTCCTTTACGTTATACCATCGACCACATTTTTTTCCCGTTTCGCCATAACTATTTGATAGAATATCATTCTACAACAAACACACTGTGAGAACAGTATCAATAGAACCTTACTCCCTCAGCTGGGCAATATCACTGGTATTGAGTCAAGCGTGGACATCTGATGGAGCGTGCGAGCGCGAAGTGAAAATATAAATAAAAGCAAACAAGGACGTCGGCATATGTCATCGATGTCAATGTCAATCACTGTCAGCTCGTGTCACATTAGTCTGCGCTTGGAATGCCTTCACATGATTTGGTTAATTAAGATTAATAGAAACCGTGTCTCGCATTCGAGGAAAACATAATTAGATACTGAGAAATATAAGGAATGTTTGGGCGATGCGCTCTAAGTACATTGAGTTTATATTCTCAGCTTGAAAAATTATACCTTCTGAGATTTGTGATGAAGTCAATTTTCAAGCACTGTTTCTTGTCCAAATATTATTGAAATCTGATTGATAGTACATCAGATGTTTGTTGTTATAAGCGGCTTCGATGTGTTGCCTTCTTGGCGGAGTTTGTGATAAACTCTTCCGGCAAAACTAACATAATGTACAGTCAACAACACAGGTCTTGTCCCACACGACCGAAGCCTTGAAACACCTAATTTCGAACGACTTTTATCGAGTCTCGAGACAAAAACACGGGGTTCGAATGGCTTCATTGTCCTTGTC
>BOPN01002059.1:75000-77500 GCA_017312705.2 Penaeus japonicus | reverse complement strand
GAGAGAGACAGGGAGAAAGTGACAGAGACAAAGGAGAAAGAGAGCGAGAGAGCTATTATTCCTTACTGTCTTCTTGTCACTTCTTTTTTTTGTAGTCAACATAGTTAGAATATTAAATCATAATTTTGATATAATCTATTTTGATACAGTGGCATTGCTTGAACTCGAGACTATCTGCAACAAAGTGGTGAGGTCAAGGACATATAGTTAGATAGATGATAGATAGACAGATACAGACAGATAGGTAGATAAACAGACAGGTAGATAGAGAGACAAGTAGACAGAGACATAGATAGATGTGTGTGTGTGTGTGTGTGTATATATATATATATATATATATATATGTATATATATATATATATATATATATATATATGTATACATATATATATATATATATATATATATGTATATATATATATATATATATATATATATATATATATATATATATATATATATATATATATATATATATATATATATGTGTGTGTGTGTGTGTGTGTGTGTGTGTGTGTGTGTGTGTGTGTGTGTGTGTGTGTGTATGTGTGTGTGTGTGTGTGTGTGTGTGTGTGTGTGTGTGTGTGTGTGTATGTGTGTGTGTGTGTGTGTGTGGTTGTATATATATATATATATATATATATATATATATATATATATATATATATATATATATATATATATATATATAGATAGATATAGATAGATAGATAGATATATATATATATATATATATATATACATATATATATATATACATATATATATATATATATATATATATATATATATATATATATATATATATATATATATATTATATATATATATATATATGCATACATATACCATCTTCTCTACCTCTCCTTGTCAAAATTTAACCTTTTTTCTCATCTAATCTAAAATGCTATTTTCCTTAAATATCCCCGCGATCAATCCCTCATCTAAATGATAGGGCATGAAAAGAAAACGTCCCATTAACTTGACCTGAGATTAGCTTGTATTTTTACAGGCAAGTTTTCGGTGTTGACAGTCACGATCAGAGACTCCTTTCCGCATTTATGCCTCGATGACACATAACCATGCAGTCGCACACACACACGCGCACACGCATGCACACAGGCACATACACAAATGCACACAGACACACACACACACACACACACAATCACAATCACACGCCCACACACCCGCGCGCAAAAATAAAATAATCCGCGGGTGCGTGTTAGTTATAGACTGTCCAAATCTATATACGAAGTTCTCTACCGGAGAGATGATATTTCGCAGTCCGAAGAAGTACCGCTGAAACCTTGCAACATCTCCGGAAGTTTCATTTCGCGACCGCCATCTCTGCGCGCCAAGGTCTCCCAACTCGGGTCGTCGAAAAAGGTCTCCTTGTGTCAGGAATAGAAATGGACAGCGAGGCAGCATCTGTCACGGATGGCAACGTCAATACTCGAGATCTGGCGCCTCGGAGAGCCTGACCGCGGGCTGACCAATCTCTGTCTGGCCTCCCGGCTGTCTCTTCCTCTCTCTGTCTCTGTCTCTCTCGTCTCTCTCTCTCTCTCTCTCTCTCTCTCTCTCTCTCTCTCTCTCTCTCTCTCTCTCTCTCTCTCTCTCCCTCTCCCTCCCTCTCTCTCTCTCTCTCTCTCTCTCTCTCTCTCTCTCTCTCTCTCTCTCTCTCTCTCTCTCTCTCTCTCCTCTCTCTCTCTCTCTCTATCTATCTATCTATCTATCTATCTATCTATCTATCTATCTATCTATCTTTCTCTTCCTCTCTTCCTCGCTACACCCTGGTCTTAAACATCAAGCGATTTTCAAGCCGCCACACTTGTCCACAAACCACCCAGTCTCTATCTCACTACACACTCATCCCACACCCATGTCTGAAAACCCCTTGTGTAGCTTTTTCCTGCTCATCACACTTCCTCTGTTTCTCTCTTGCAAATACACTATATTGTAGACAACACGTTTGAATTCATATTTTAGCTCAGTTTTTTTAAGTATTTTTTGTATCCATATGAGTAGGTTATCTTTAAAAAGGGATATTAATGTATTTTTTCCAGTCTGTTCCATTTTTCTAATAGAATCATCGAAGCAGAGTGAAACTTCGAGCGCCGGTATTTTTTAATGGCAAGATTTAGATTTAAATTTTAAAAAAATATCTTTCCACATGCAAACATTGCCTATACGTGCAATATTGGTGTTTTAGTTATTTGGAGTTTAATCTAGTTTTGGTATTCATTTGAGTATGACTTTTTTACGGGATATGAATAAATTTATGGTTCAACTTATTTTTTTATATGGGAAGGGAATAAAAGCATAATAGATTGATATTTTTTAACGTGAAACAATAATGATAACATGAAAATATTCCCGCACGCAAACTTCGTCTCCACAGCCTGATCACCATCCCTTTCCCCCTTCCAACCCTTTTTCACCGCCCACACCCACTCGCTACACCCACTCACCACACCCACTCACCACACCCACTCACCAC
>BOPN01002059.1:67500-70000 GCA_017312705.2 Penaeus japonicus | reverse complement strand
ATAGATAGATTGAGGAAAAAAAGAAGCAGACAGAGACTAAGGGCGAAAGAGAGAGAGGAACTCATAAACAAACAGACATAGAATGATAAATAAAGTCAGAGCGAAATTGGATCTGCATTTCAGTATTCATGAAAATCTCCTGTCGAAGGATAAACATTCAATCTTTTAAAAATCCATCACATACATTTTCAATTTCCTCTGGCACTCCGAAAGCAACCCTTCCTTTGCATGATCCCTCAAGCAATGATATCGACAATTCCTTTATCCTACACATACAAGCAGGTGGCATCTCCAACGTGCTTGCAATGTAGGTATATTTTCCAGGAACGCTACATGTTTTTCAATATCAGTCGACAGATAAACTAGGTACAGGCATTCAGTGTAGCGAGTTCAATTTTATGATATTACGTGTTTATGAGTGATCCTACATGTGGATCATTTAAGTAATTTTAAAAACTTCACAAACACGATCTCTCGCTGCACCAAAGATTAGATCAAACTTGCTGTGTCCATGAATATAGTTTACCAGCCAGGTAGCCAAATTTATTCCGAGTACCTTTTACGGACAGGAATAAACGAGCACATATTTCGCGGGAAAACGCCTCCCATTATATCACTCTACCTCGCGGCTCAACTGGCAACAGCGTAAAATATTTTACAGTACCATAGCACTAGATTACAGGTTAGTCAAAATAATTCGTAAGACGCTTCAGAATATATATCTCATGAATATATAAGCGGGAAGAAAATCGTCGCATTTGAAGTCCTTCCTAAGAGAAAATTTGGAAACATATTCGTATCTCGTGAGACGGTCTCGAAGCGCTTGACACATTTTGGCGGTTCAGCGGGAAGGCAAAGATATAATGGCAAATTCACTGTACCTTCGAAGAGAATCCTTAGAATTTCATGATTATTGTAACTTTAGATAAATGTGATAAGCTTAATTACCATCATTGGTGATCCATAGTGCAACGTTAATGGAAATATAACACAGAATTTTAAAAACGACATACGTACCTTAGACAAAAAAAATTGCTAATCCGGATATTCAAAATATGCACATGTTTATACCCTTAGTTCCACCGTCTGCTAAACAAATGATATTGTTTCCCAGGATTTTTAAAACTTTACATTCAACTTAAAGCACCGCCACGCTTATACACTAGCTCTGAGTAAATAGTGGTCTCTCGCATTACACAGCGGAAAGAAAATTAGCCTCTCCAAGGTCTGGTCATAAACAGCAAGTGATAAAATGAGTGAACTTGAATTTCTTTGCTCAGTAAAAATTTCATCATACTTGCGTGCTTTCATTTTTTTTTTTTTTTTTCAGCTGCCAGCTAGTATTTAGATTTATTTTGTCTTTTGTTTTATGTCTGTACATACCTTCCGTGCTTTATCTATTTTTTGGACTTTTTTTTATATTCTATTTGTTGATTGATATTTCGTAATTTCTCTTATTTCTATGACTTTTTTGTGTTAATTTATATTTCCTTCGTCATTCTTTATTACTTCCCTGTCATTTTTATGGTCTTTTTGTATTTTATCACTGTCATTCTATCTGGCTTTTATCTTTCTTCCCTGATATATTTGTTTTCATTATCATTAACTCTTCTGACCCATTTATTCTTTGATTGCTCGTCATAAAATCATCATAATAAAGGTATTACATACATATTACATTACTTAATCCCTTCCCCCTTCCCCTATATGATACATAATACATAGATATATGACCACATGAATACATACTATCTCGGCATTATGGATACCTGGCTCAGCTTTCTCTATGCTACATATATACATAATTACCTTATGTGTATACTTGGCTGTGTTAGCTCAGCTTGTAAAATGCGTGTAACAAAAAAATTATATTCTCTCTTGCGAGGTAATCCTTATTAATCCTAATTTATGAATATTATTAAGCAAGAATCTTATCTTCGCACGAGTAAAAATCCTGCCCAGGATTTATGTTGACTTCCTTCGAAAGAAGTAATTAGAATCAAATTAAAATGATGATAATGATGATGATAATAATGGTAATGATAATGATGGAAATTATAATGGTCATTATGATAATGATAATAATAATGACGATGATGATAATGATGAATATGGTGACGATGATGATAATGATGAATATGGTGACGATGATGATGATCATGATATCAATATCACCAGAACCGATGATATCAATGATAATGATAGTACGAGGAAGAACTATAACAATGATAATAATCATAACCATCATCATCATCGTAACAATGATTAATACATAATATACTATATTCACATCAACTCGAACCCCCTCCCCCCCCCCCGCCCCCCAGAACGGTGCAGAGTGCCTACATGTCTAAATAATAAAACGAGCGTGGTATTGTTAATAACACTAACGTCCTCGGTCACAGATCCCCAGAAAAGACCTTGTACCCTCATCAAACATGTACGCTGAGACCGCTCTGTGCAACGCGGGGCTGTTGCAGACGTTTTAGGTTCGTCCTGG
>BOPN01002059.1:42500-45000 GCA_017312705.2 Penaeus japonicus | reverse complement strand
GCTCATTTTCTCCCTTTCTTCTCCTCCTCCTCCTTCTCCTCTTCCTTATCCTCCCCCTTTTCCTCCTCCTCCTCCTCCTCTCCCTCCTCTTCTTCTTCTTCTTCTTCTTCTTCTTCTTCCTCCTCCTCCTCCTCCTCTTCTTCTTCTTCCTCCTCCTCCTCCTCCTCCTCCTCCTCCTCCTCCTCCTCCTCCTCCTCCTCCTCCTCCTCCTCCTCCTCCTCCTCCTCCTCCTCCTCCTCCTCCTCCTCCTCCTCCTCCTCCTCCTCCTCCTCCTCCTCCTCCTCCTCCTCCTCCTCCTCCTCCTCCTCCTCCTCCTCCTCCTCCTCCTCCACCTCTCCCTCTAAGTATAGCACCTCCCATCACTTGACCAGCCCAAACGCACGCGCTGCTGCAGACACCGTACGTATCGCCTCCTTTAATAACTTCAAGCTACACTCGACTCTAAGGCACGAGAACGGAAAGGTGATTTTAGGATATCGGTGGTGTTGCGTGAGTCGGCTTGATTTAGGGCGACGAAATGTCTGAAGGAAGTTATACGGGTTGACTGTGCGTGTGACTGTATCGTGTGGCTTGGAGGTGGAGGTACATGGAGGTGTGGAGGAGGAAGTAGAGGTGGATGTGGTGGTGGGAAGGAGGAAGAGGTGGAGGTGGTGGAGGAGGAAGAGGTGGAAGTGGAGGTGGGAAGGAGGAAGAGGTGGAAGTGGAGGTGGTGGAGGTGGAGGTGGTGGAGGAGGAAGTAGAGGTGGATGTGGTGGTTGTTATAGAGAGGGAGGAGGTTGGGGTGATGTTGGAGGAAGTGGTGGTGATGGTGGTGGTGGAGAAAGAGGAGGTGGAGTAGGTGGAAGAACGAAAAGAGGAAGTGGAAGAGGAGAGGAAGAGTGATGAGGAGGGGAGGGAGGATGGGGAGAAGTGGAAGGGAAAGAGATAGCGGTGGTGGTAGTGGAAGAGAGGGGAAAGGAAGAGAATGAGGAGGAAGGGGAGAGACGGAGGAAAACGAGGAGGTGGTAAAGGAGGAAGAAGAGATGGTGGTGGAGGAGGAAGGGGAAGAGGAGGAGAACCGGGATGGAAGAGAAGGTGTTGCAGATAGTGGTGGTGGCGATGGTGGAGGGGGAAAAGGAAGAGGAGGGAGAGAAGGGGAAGATGAAGAAGGAGGAGGAGAAGAGGGGAGAAGGATAAAAGAGGAAGAGATTAAGACGATAGAGGAGGAGGAGGAGGAGGAGGAGGGGGAGGCGGCGGAACGGAACGTATCTGGGAAGGCTTTGAGAAACACTTCTCACCCTCTTATGTTCTCATTTTGTGTATGTATTTTTAGCTCCCAATTTCATGTTGCATAAGTATCGACAAAAAGTGCGCCATGACTTATAAGCAATGTATTCTTAATTGCGTGTCTGTGTGTATTCTGACATGCATTTGTGTGTGTGTGTGTGTGTTATGACATGCATTTGTGTGTGTGTGTTATGACATGCATTTGTGTGTGTGTGTGTTCTGACATGCATTTGTGTGTGTGTGTTCTGACATGCATTTGTGTGCGTGTGTGTGTGTTATGACATGCATTTGTGTGTGTGTGTGTGTTCTGACATGCATTTGTGTGTGTGTGTGTTCTGACATGCATTTGTGTGTGTGTGTTCTGACATGCATTTGTGTGTGTGTGTTCTGACATGCATTTGTGTGTGTGTGTTCTGACATGCATTTGTACATGTTTTGACATGCATTTGTGTATGTGTGTTATGACATACATTTGTGTGTGCGTGTTCTGACATGCATTTGTGTGTGTGTTCTAACATGCATGGATATAGGAAAAGGCGTGCGTTGATGTACAGACGGCATGTAAATGTATTTGTACGATTAAGATTAATCCACTTGAATATGGGCTTACGTACGATAACATGGCCATTAGTTTAAGGATGTGTATACATGATTTGACATTTATGCGTCATATCGTCGACTTCAGAAATACTTTAAACACAACATGTCAACAGACGATTAAACAGAAAGACAGACATAGACAGACACACAAAAAGGGAGGGGAGAAGGTGGAAAGCAGAGGTAAATTAGGACAAATAAGGAGGGAAAGAAATAAAAAAAAAATGTTAGATAAAGAAGCAGGGAAAGGGATAGAAAAGTGATAGCTGAAGAACTAGGGAGAACGATGGAGAAGAGGGAAGAGAAGGGGACATAAGACACAGGCAAAGAATAGAGGAAGAGAAGAAGAAACTGTAAGATAAAGCGATAGACGGCAGAGGGAAGATAGAAACAAAGAAGGAAAGAGAAGAAGAAACAAAGTAAAAAGAGAAAGACAGGCAAAGATGAAGAAGATGAAACAGAATTAAGAAAGAGAGACTGGCAATGCTGCGAGGAAAGATATATGCACACACACACACTCACACACACACACACACACACACACACACACACACATATATATATATATATATATAGAGAGAGAGAGAGAGAGAGAGAGAGAGAGAGAGAGAGAGAGAGAGAGAGAGAGAGAGAGAGA
>BOPN01002059.1:30000-35000 GCA_017312705.2 Penaeus japonicus | reverse complement strand
TATCTATCTATCTATCTGTCTCCTTCTTTTTCACTCTCTCTCTCTGTTCCTAACTCTATTAGTACACACACTTCGGATGAATTACCAAGATATATGTAATTAAATTGATTAATATAACATTTCAGATGCATTTTAGCCCCGCTTGATAAGGTTGCTATGTTCGTTTTGCATATTAGTTATAAGTAATTTAAAGATAAGTCATTAATCATATGAATAATCAGTGTTTGGAAATATAGTGAA
The DNA here is from genome assembly GCA_017312705.2 of Penaeus japonicus. Lineage (NCBI taxonomy): Eukaryota > Metazoa > Arthropoda > Malacostraca > Decapoda > Penaeidae > Penaeus > Penaeus japonicus. The sequence continues at coordinate 34,760 of BOPN01002059.1, read as the reverse complement.
CAACGAATAATATACAAAAAAGAGGAAGAAAAACAAAAATAGATGACAGGAATAATGATTACATTACAAAAAATACAACTAATATTAAAAGCTGTAAAGACCTTGTTTTGGCAAACTGTATAATTCTTAAAAGCTTAACCTAAGCAAAATTTATATTAAGAAAAAAAAACATCCTTTTCATCGGAGTTGAGATTTAAATGCATAGACAAAAAAATAAAATAAAATAAAAACTGGTGCACGTGACTAACCTTAATCGTTCTAGTGAAAATTGTGTAAGTTTTGAAAACATATTACCATTACGAAGCTCACGAGGATGAAATTTGGATTTACTTATTCATATACTGTATATCATCAAGAAAGTCTTCCAAACTTGTTTTTTCCAGGTTGCATTGTCGCTGGAACCGTAACCATGTGCTCACATGTTGAGAAATTTTTTGGTAGTGAGATAGATGTGTGTGTGTGTGTGTGTGTTGGTATGTATATATATATATATATATATATATATATATATATATATATATATATATATATATTTATTTATTTATTTATTTATATATATATATACATATATATATATATATATATATATATATATATATATATATATATATATATATATATGTGTGTGTGTGTGTGTGTGTATACATATATATATATATATATACATATAAGAAATAAGAAATATAAAAATCTTTAAATAGACTTTGAAAAAAAATTGTCCATGATGTTTTGTTTGTTTGTTTTTCGTCGTACAACCATTTGAGACATTTCCACGCGGTCTGGAGCTACAGCATGCCATTTGCATTTCAAATGATGCATGCCCAGCTGGCACTAGCACAATGAAGAGAAAACGTTGAGATTTCCGGAACTATATTCTGCCAAACTCTTCTCTAATGAGGATTAAGACCCGCGTAAAGCGATTTAATTCTTCGCTGCTTTGAAATCGGAATTTGCCGCCGCTAAATCCGGGTTCTGTAGCAGGGCCCGCTCCCGCCACGGCGATTGCCAGCCGTTGAGCGCAAACAAAGGCGCGCTCGCCCCCTACGCGCACAGAATCACGGTTTGCTATTTACTGAAGGAGAGGGACAGAGAGATAAAGACAGGGCATGTGCGTGTGTGATAACAGGGAAGACAGAGGGACAGATTTAGAGAACAGGTTAGACAGCTAGTGAAGGCGTGATGAAATTCCTTTTTAATGTGTGCCTTGTCGCCATATAATTTCGCAGTTAATTTTGCTAATCATCAACGTTTGATGTGAACGATTTGTCTTCGAAAAAGAAAAAAAACATAAAATTGTGTCCACGTGATCATACCGAAGATAAATAACTCTTGGAGAATTCACCAGGCGTCTATAATGTTACGCCAGCCCCACAAAATGCATTGCAGTTCAAAAGAAAAATGCGTCATTATACTATTCTGTCGAAAAATGTGATAGATGAATCATACTCGAGCATGTCGTTACTTTGATAAATGGGTTTCATGTTTCTCGCGAACAGAGAAGATAAATTGCATTCTCTACATTGCAAATTAAGATCTGCTGATACTTAGATGAGTGCAAAGTTGAAAGTGCATGTGTTTGTATGTGTGTGTTTTCTGTGTCTGTAGTTGTGTGAGAGAAAGTGTGTGTGTGTGTTTGTTACAGAAATAAAATATGTGTATTTGTGTATATGTTTGGGTGCGTTTGTATATGTAAGAGAAAAATATTTTTTTTATGTGTATGCACACGACCTCTATACAAATCCGTGTGCTATATAAACGTGAGTACATACCCAATACACATCTAATTAACCATTACTTTGCTATCAGACATCAATGAGATATTGAAATCCACAGACCAGGAAAACCTCAACATTGAAATTCCTCACCAACGCTTTTCAAGCAAAGCCACACGTAATGACAATATTTATGCAAATGATTATCAAACTTCATCCACAAATGCTGATCAGAAAATATATATATAGAATAGTAAGATCATTAGCGAGTGAAAGCGTTTATTTTATTCCTTTTTTTTCCAATGACATATAAAGTGAAATTAACATTTTTATTTATATTTACAGGAATGTCTGTGAAATCAGCCGCCCGGCCATTCTCCCTCGCTCGGTCTGCCGCTGCTACAAGGGTGAGGAATAAGGGTGTTTGGGAGAGGGGAAGATCGGGATTAAGATATTGATGAAAGGGAAAGATTGATGGAATAAGGATAATGACGGGAATCAGGATCATGTACCTGAGGAAATTGGGGTAACTAGAAATGAAATAAAGATGTATTAATATTGTTGTTGTTGTCATCAATGTTATTAATATTATTGTCACTATTGTTATTATCATTACCGTTATTATTATTGTTATAATGTTAGTATTATCATCTTTATTGTTATTATTATTGCCAAAATCATTTATGTCAATACCATTATCGTTACCAATATCAATATTATCATTATCATTATTTTTATCATTATTATTATTATTATTTATTATTATTATTATCATTATCATTATCATCATCATTTATGTCATTGTTATTATCGTTATTATTGTTATTATTGTTACCATCACCAGCATCATTATCACTATCATCAGTATTATTACTACTGTTATCACAACTGATGTCATTATCATGTCACTATTACGGTTGCTACTATCATTAATATCACCATTATAGTCATTATTATTAACATTATTATCAGTATTAGTAGTAAGAGTATCATTATCCTTGTTATCATCATTATTACTACTATCATCATTATTAGTAGTAGTAGCAGTAGCACTACTCTGATTATTGCAATTATTAACAGCAATAGACACATTCCGTGCTCTCTAAATCATTCACAACATTACATTATTCACACACCATTTGAACAGTTTTCTTCCTGCTGATGTACTGGCAATCAAAAACAAAGGAAGATCATTAACAGGAGCTTCTGGAACAAGAGTCAATCACCGTCATTAGTCAAAGAAAGAGCAATTAAACGACAGAAAAAGTCGTTATCCCTGCGCTCTCTGTTCTTAATGGCGGTTTCGGTCCACTGGTGAAAATGGGCGCGGGAAAAATGTCGAGGAATAGCTGCGAGTTAGACAAAAGGGAAACAGATAGAGGGGAGGAAAGGAATACAGAGGAGAGGGAAGGAGGGAGAGATAAAGGAGAGAAGAAGATTAAGGGAAGGAAAGGAGGCAATAGAGAGAAAAATAACAAACGAGAAGAGAAGAGGCTAAGGACAGAAAAAGAAACAAAAGGCAAATGTACGTGAGAAGATGAAAAAAATAGTGAAAGAGGATAGATAAGAGAAGAGAGGCATATAATAGGAGAGGAAACAAAATATAGAAGTGTAAAAAAGAGAAAAGCGATAAAGAAGAGCATGGGACAGAATGAAAAAAAAATATATATATATAAACCACACAAGCGTCAAGCATCTGTTATCTATTTATAAATACCTAATTATGATAATATTTCTTGATACCTATTTTTGACCATACCGATTTCTAAACATCAATTCTAATACCTCTATGTAAACATTATTTTTAAACCTACTTATAACCATATTTTTCATATCCACTCAAAAATATTTGATCCCTTTTTATACCGAAGAAAGATGAGGTAGAGAGAAACGAAGGCGTAAGTTTTTGAAATACTAGTCTTGAACTTCCACCATATTAATGATTCTAAGAACCTTCATTACTATTACTATTAGAATAGTTTACAATATCGTCACCGCAATAACCCATTGCCATCACATTATTTTCACACGAAAAAAACTCATCACTCATCAGAATACACCATCACCAACACCACTAGAAATGTTCCCCACACAGTCACTGCAAAAAAAAAAGTAATTTTCATCATAATATGATTTCAATCAGCTCACTATCATCACAAGAAGTCTCACTATCACTTCACCATCACACCAAGGTAAAAGAAACCTCATTAAATCCCCAAATCACATCTAAGCATAACTTCACCATAACTTCACCATAACACCACCATCGTCAGCCGGAACCTCACCAACTCCAAAAGTCACAACACCTAACCATAACATTCACCAACACTGTAAAAAGAAATGTTTATATCCCATCTACACCATATTCACTGTAGCTTTGGGAACAGGATGATTCTTTCAGGGTTGTGGGTTGGTTTCGAAGTCCTGAACAAAAAAAGGTTTGAATTTCGGTTGCGTTTTGATCATTTTGGTTTTATCATTTTGTTGCTCTTATTATCAATGTAATCGTTATGGGCAGTATCATTATCATTATTATTGTTATTGTTGCTGTTATCATTGTCATCATTATTATTATTATTGTCATTGTTGTTGTTATTGTTATCATTATGACTATCATTATCATTGATATTATTATTATCATTATCATTGATATTATTATTATCATTATCATTGATATTATTATTATCATTATCATTATCATTATCATTATTATCATTGTTATCATTAGCATTATCACCATTATTACTATCAATATTCTTGTCATTGCTATTATTCTTATCATTCTTATTATCATTATCATTATCATCCTTATTGTTATCATTACGATCATCATTATCACATTTATCATCATTAAGGTAATTTTTATCATTAGCATTATATCCTCATCATTGATATTATTAGTAATATTACTTTTTTTTAATAATTGTAATCATTGCTACTACACTGATATCATCCTAATCATTAATATGATCATCATAATTATTGCAATTATTATTATAATCATTATCAATGTTGTTGTGTTTTTTTTCTTTCTTTCTTTCTTTCTTT
>BOPN01002059.1:12500-27500 GCA_017312705.2 Penaeus japonicus | reverse complement strand
TCTCTCTCTCTCTCTCTCTCTCTCTCTCTCTCTCTCTCTCTCTCTCTCTCTCTCTTCTCTCTCTCTCTCTCTCTCTCTCTCTCTCTCTCTCTCTCTCTCTCTCCCTCTCTCCCTCTCTCTCTCTCTCTCTCTCTCTCTCTCTCTCTCTCTCTCCTCATCCACCCCCAATCCCCCCTCATCACCCCCACCCCCGTCCCCCCCGGGCCAGAATAACCAAGGTCCAGCGCCTGCACAGTCTTGCATCTCCAGTTTCCCTTGCAACTCTGCTTCTCCAGCGCCATCGCCGACAGGTACATGTACTTCCGGCGCTAATGAACCGCTGCGTTAATTAATGAACTGGCTTGCGCTACTTGTTAATTGGGAAATCCGTAAAGAGCGAGAGAGAGAGAGAAGAGAGAGAGGAGAGGGAAAGAGAGGGGGCGGGGAGGAGAGGGAGAGAAAGAGAAGGGAGAGATGGAGTAGAGAAAGATGGAGAAGGGGAAAGTGAAGGGGAGGGAGAGGCTGAAAGATGAAGAACGAAGAAGAGGGAGGGAGAGAGAGAGAGAGAGAGAGAGAGAGAGAGAGAGACAGTCAGACATACAGAGACAGAGACAGAGAGAAGATGAAACAAAGGAAAGGAAAGTTATCCCGCCTGACCAATATCACACTCTTAGGAAAATCCTTGTAAATCCTGCCATATATCCTCCACAAATGAACTAATCCCATGGTATGTGAGTCTGCCATGAACGGCGTGTTAGAGCATTGTATATCAAGGTGGCATAGTATTACAGATGCATCATGAGCTGTTTAATAACGGCGTTATATTTATTGGTGTTATGTCATAATCCTTTTTAATTCATGCCTTCATGTTTACTTAACCTTAATGATTTAAGGTTATAGTTACTCCTCACTTTCCTCTTGATTTTTCTTTTTATATTTCATCTTTTCTTATATTTCTTGCTTTCTTTATTTCCCTTTTCATAGTTTGTTTTTCCATAAAGTGTTTATTGGTTTTATTATGATTTACAGTACATAGTTGGTTTAAACTTTTCCTCTCCCCTCTTCTCCACGTCTTACTCTTCTCGTCTTTCTTGTATTTCTCTTTTTCCTTTTTTTTCCTCGTTTTTCTTTTCCTCGCCCTCTTTCATCCCCCTTTACGTTTCTCTTCTTCCTCTTCTTCTTTCTTTATCTTCCTCTCCTCCTCCTCTCTCTTCTGCTCTTTCTTTTCTTCTTTCTTCTATTTCTCTCCCTCCTCTCTTCGTCTCATCCTTCTCTATCTTTTTTTTATCCTTGCCCTTGTTTTTCTTTTTCATCTGTCTAGTTTTTAGATTCCTGAAAAAAACGAATGGTATTTAATGCAATTCCACTCTTTTGCCTCGTGTATCATGATATTCAAAGAGAGAGCGCTGAAAAATTGCCAAAATATGTATTTGATATGCTCAAAGGCACAAATTATAAACAAAGGCATGTGGAATATTCTATTTTCTTCAATGCTGGTTTAATATCAACATATAAAAGAGATAGGGCATATCAATGCCGTTACTTTAGGAGATTTAAAACTCGTAAAACGAGGCGAGAAGAGTTTTCGTATAGAACTATATATAACTATGTATAGCCATTAATTAGCCCACTCCACCATAGAGCACTATGGTTTGTGATGGGTACGTAAAAACACATAGCGAAGATCCAGGGGATGTTAATCACATTAATTACATTACTATTTGCTTAAAATGATACGCATGATGAGACAAAAATAATATCAAATTACAAATCCTGTAGTAATCATGATACCAGCAGCATGTCACAGTAGACGTGTTTCAGTAGCCGCTCCGTAATCCCTCTTGCACATAGTCCATCCGATTTCTTTTTGACAAAGTATCTGAAACTCGCTTTAAAGACCTTGCGACAAAGAGCTTTTTTTCATCTTCGAGACTCTTCACAAAGACTCCGGGCTGAACACACTCTCCAGTCTCCCTTGGTGTGAAGCGAAAGCGTATTTTTCATCCATATTTTTGTTGGGATCGGGTAAATGAGAAAGAGAAAGTGGGAGAGAGAGAGAGGGACCGGGAGCGAGGGAGGGAGGGAGAAAGAAAGAAAGAAATAGAAGGAACGAAAGAAAGTAACAAGAGAGAGATAGAGAGAGGAAGGGAAACAAAAAGAAAGAGAGAGAATGGGAGTATGAGAGGGAAAGAAATAGAATGAGGGGAGGAGGGAGGGAGGTAGGGAGAGGTAACCGAGAAAGGACTGGGAGGAGGGAGGGACAGAGAGAGAGAGAGAAGAGAGAGGGAGAGAGAGAGAGAGAGAGAGAGAGAGGGAGAGAGAGAGAGAGAGAGAGAGAGAGAGAGAGTCGCTTTTGATTGTTGGGAGCAGGTACTAGCACATAAGATTTTGCTTGTTTTATTAGGGAATTATTTTTCACAGTATGTGGTGCCAAGAGAGCGATGGGCAGGTTTGGTAGCGTGGTGGCACTGGCGTCCTTGGCGCGGCAGAGATAATTTTTCTACGGTCGTAGCATGAGAGGGCAGGGCGCTACGGTCCTTGCCCGGAGGCGACAGGTCAGTAGGAATTTCCCTCTCCTACCATGGCTGCTGCCGCCCTGAGAGTGCTTGACCTTTTGTATGACCTTAGGTCGGTCTGGTTAATTAGTCCCGCTTTCCTCCTAGAGGATAAGAATAGAATCATGACCATGTAGTGATCACATGGAATGTCATCATCGCGATTCGTTATCCTGGAAATCTCTGACATATCTGACATACGCTACCCACTGTCCAAGTCGACCGCCATTTGCAAAGAAATATAAATGTCATGCATGTCGTTCTCCAAGGACAAACCCCTTCGTCCGTCGGGGATCTGCTGACCCAGGTTGTCCTCCAACTTGGGTGGGCTGGTTTGGGATATTCCAACTCTGCACGCCCTCGTCTCACGTCCCGGATGGCGGCGGGTTGTGCTTCCGGTTCTATTCGATGTCTAAACTTCTCCGACTTCAGCCCTTTTTCCGCGTTGTTTGGCGTTCCGCTCATCTGCTTGATAACCTCATACATACAGGGCCAACGAGAGGGAAGAAAGACGAACAGAGAGTGAGGGAGAGGGAAGTGTATATAACTAAAACGTTTTTTTCTTTGAATTTGCAGTTTTTATGTCGATATTCTTTTCAATAGAAATAGAAAAAAAGGTAGAGACCCGCAAAGAACATCTTGAACTACAAGCTTTTTCAGATAGATAAAGAGGATGATTTAGGAAGACGTCAGTGCCAACCACAAAGGTTTATTTGAACCATTGAAAGTCTCAGAATAAACAGAACAGAATTCTACAAAGCAACAGAAATACTGTGTAAGTAACTATCCAATTTTACTCCAACAAACCTAGGGCGATGAGAGAATTGAGTGGTATCAAGTCGTCCTACTGAATTTCATTACTGAATTCATTTATTCGTTTTACATTATGACACAATAGTTACAGTGTCAAGTGTGTTTGTGAACAGAAGTGTGAGGAGAGTTAATGCAAGAGTAAGAAAGATAGAAGGTGAGTTTACAATGAGTCCGTGAAATTTCATGTAAGATGAAAAGAAAGTGAAAGTGAGTGTATACAAAGTGTGAGAGTGAATGCAAGTGTACGTAAAATTAATAATCTCGAGTTTGCATGGAGTAGTTTCTTCAAAACAATCAAAGAAGCTAATAAACAGAATTATAATACTAGTAACTGGGTAATAATGAGGTAGCACAAAATATCATTCATATAATATATGATGAATCTGCTCTAAACACAAGCGAATAATCTTATAAATGGTGAATATTGATGATGATGAAATTGATCCGAGTCGGAAATATTCGAAGCACTGATTTACCCGTCGGATAATTGGCTTGCAGCATATAAAAAATGGCTTACTCTAACCCTTTGCATCTCTGTGCTTTCATTTGGGAAATGTTTTTTACTGCTAAATTGCGTTAATGCTTCGACGAGAGAGTATCTTAAAAGCTAATTTTATATTTTTAGCCAATCGAAAGCATGAATAAAGTTCGAATCAGTCAATTTAGTGAGACCAATTCAATTAGACAAATTCCGAAATTGCTGAGATTTAATTTATAACTTATTAATGAGAATAAAAAAAAGAGAAAAGCATTCTTCCCAAAATGCTATAATCTCTCTCACCACAATTGTGAATACTAAACACCCCAGGTATATGGCATCTTGTTTGTGCAACGAAACCCCTGGAGACACGTTGGTCTTCAAGATGGCGGTGTCAGGACATCAGGGATGGCAAGCGTGGTTTCACAACATATAGAGACTTTGCTTAAGAACAAATATCAAAAGCATATGATAGCTTTGACTCCGCTTTCTAACAATTCAGAAGGTAGGGGGGAGGGGGTATACGCGCATGGTGGAGGGGTAGGTGAAAGTTCTAACTACGTGGGGACGGGTACGTGGGGGGGGAGGAATATTTATGACAGAAATTTTCCAAAAATATTTCACAAACTTTAAGAGATCACTCATGTTGCTAACATTTGATAATTCAATATAATGGTTAACAAATAAAAAGAAAAAAATAAGTAAATAGAAAGACTTGTAACCTACGAAATTACTTTTTCTTAATCACTTTTACAGCAAGCTTGATTATCCACTTATTGAAATAATTAACTGAATACATCAGTCACAGATAAGAAAGTCATTACTTATGCTAACAGAACCATTAAAAAAAACACTTTGCTTAAGGGCTCGTCCATACTGAGCTTCATGTTGCACAAACATGTTAGTGGTGGTGTTGATTGTAGTGTTAGAGGCGGGGTTTTCAACACGCCGCGTGCCTCGTGCAATAAGGCAGTGTCCATCGTGACGCAGAGGGTGAAAAAACAAGTGGTGTCCTACTCTCTTCAGGATGGCGCCTATAGAGCGGAAAAGGAGCAACACTCGCATTTATAGGGTGGTGGCAGATGGCATGAGGCATAGTGAGCACAGGGCTTATCACACTAGTTTATTTGCACTATTTAACAACAGAAATATAATTCATCTGCTATCACCTCATATCTTTTTCCATATCTTTTCATATCCACACAAGTTCATCACTATTTAACAAAATTATTTGAAAAATGATGTTATCATTGAATGTTTTTTATCCGGCTTAATATTGGGATGACTAACATAGGTACAATGAAGTGAGATGCACACACCATGAAAAATGATCTTCCGATACTTCGGTAAACTTCACTGCACATCGACGGATCGCTTCTGGCCAGGAGGCGACAGATCAGAAAGAAGATCCCTCACCTACCGTGGTGGCTGATGGCCTGAGAGTGCTTGACCTTTCGTTTGACCTCAGGTCGATCTAGAGGATAAGAATATAATCCTGACCACGTGAAGATCACGCGGAGTATACTCATGGTGATTCGCCATCTTTGAAGTCTCTGAACCCCATTCCCCAGCCCCCATCCTACCCAAAAAGTCAGCAAGAATCAAGCAAATCAAGCAGCAATCACCGCCCACCCCCATCCAACCAAAAAAAAAAGAAAAAAAAAGAAAAAAAAAGAAACAGGAAGAGTACCCACCACCCGAAACCCAAAGCAAAGGTAGAGGCGCCTCGTTACTACCGAGTCATTACCGAGGCGTAGTAACTCCTCCCCTCGGCGGTCCTCGATCAATTAACTTCCATTCAGTGTGTCAAGCCGCACGGAGGGAGGGACCAACACGACCGAGGTGATAGGAAGGTGATAAGGAAGTCAGAGGGTGAGGAAAGGACGGGGAAGAGGGGGTGGGAGAGGGAGGGAAATGGAAGGGCGAGGAGGAGAGGGTGGAGGAGGAATAGAAGGATGTCGAGGAAGTAGGGGGATAAGGGGGATAGAGAAGAGGGTTTAGGGGCCAGGAGAAGAAAAATTAGGGGAAGGAGAAGGAGGAGAAAGTAGAAAGAGGAAATGAAGGAGAGGGGGAAGGGCGGAGGAGTTGGGGATAAAGAGAGGAGGAATAGGAAGAGTTTGTAGAGGAGGAAGTAGAAGGATGAGGTGGAGGGGTGAGGAGGAGAGGGAGAATGTGGAGGAGTAAGGAGGAGGAATAGAAGGAGGTGGGGGGGGGGGAAGGATAAGAGGGAGGAAGGTTGGTAGATTGAAGAAAAGGATGAAATGGGATGGGAAGGAAAGGGGGGAGATGGAGAGTTAAAGGATGAAAAGGACAGAAAAAAAGAGAGAGAGTTGATGATGACGATGATGAGACAGACAGTGGAAAACAGAAGCAGAGAGAGAAAATAAGAAAGAAGAGAGAGAGGAAGCGATGCTCAGGCAATGACAATATCAGGAAATGACCCGTTGAAAGCGAGGAGAGGCGCTGTGGCGGTGTTTAATAATGATGGAGGAGAATGCGTAGCAGAGAATCCCATAAATGATTGATGATGACAGGAATAATCAGCGATGAGGATGGTGATTGAACATGAGGGAGGAACAGACAATAACTAGAGGCACACACAAAACGCTAACCTCCACAAACGCCCCAAAATTCTTTGTATAGAATAAAAAAAATAAGGAAGATTGATGGACAGAGAAAGAGATGGATATATATATATATATATATGAGTGTATATATATATATATATATATATATATATATATATATATATATATATATATATATGCATATATGTATATATGTATATATATATATATATATATATATATATATATATATATATATATATATATATATATATATATATATAGAGATAGAGAGAGAGAGAGAGAGAGTGAGTGAGTGAGTGAGTGAGTGAGTGAGTGAGTGAGGGAGGGAGGGAGGGAGGGAGGGAGGGAGTGAGTGAGTGAGGGAGAGGGAGGGGGAGAGAGAGAGAGAGAGAGAGAGAGAGAGAGAGAGAGAGAGAGAGAGAGTGAGAGAGAGAGAGAGGGAGGGAGAGAGAGAGAGAGAGTGTGTGTGTGAGAGAGAGAGAGAGAGAAATAGAGAGAGGGAGAGAAAGAGAGACAGATAGAATGAGAGAGAGAGAGGTGAAAAAAATTCTCAAGTCTACCACAATATTTTTGGAGATGATTACCCTCCTGCCATGACCTTCTCCCACCATCCCCTGTTCTGGAAAAGTATTATTCAGTTTCCTCTTGGATCCATGAGTGGATTTGAATCAACACTAAACTCTAATCAATTGGTCCCTCACGGCAAAATCACCCACAAAATCTAATCGCAATCTGTCTGTGACTTTTCACGTGATTCTGCTGACAAACTGACAAACCAAGAGACGCCGATTTTTAAAAAACAACCTTGTAGACATGATACAGAAATGGGAAATGAAATAGGATATAGAAATGGGGATATAGAATAGATATGATATAGAAAAAAGTGAAAAAAAAGAATATCAGTGAGTGAGAAAGAGAAAAGGGACAGAGGAAAGACAATCGAGAGATATAGAGACAAGAATCTAAAAAAGGAAAAGACAAGTACAAATAAACCTGACCTTATCGATTGCTAACGAAGACCGATCACCGAGCTATAACCAAGTATTCGTCACTTTATGATAATAATGCTTATTTCCGTATGTGTGTATGTGTCTATCTGTCTGTCTGTTTGTTTAAGTATGAGTGTGTCTTGGGAGCGGAAGCGGCCACCAGCCCATCTCACGCCGGAATGGCAGCGAACAACGAGATTCCAGATGAAATGTGGAGAAATCAGGAGCAATCGTCGAGAGATCTGAGCTGACGAAGCGGTCTATGTTGTTAGTGAAGCCTGCCCTGCCCGTCTGCCCCCCCCCCCTCCCCCACCCACAACCATCCCCCCTAAACGGATGTGAACGATCTTGATAGGTTAACTCCACAGGCGGGGAAGAGGTCTGCCGGAAGATGTTAACAAGATTTTTTTCGATGGGGAGAGGGGCTGTTTGTATGTTTGTATGTGACGATTGCAATGGGTAAAGGCAAAGGTGCCGAGGGAAATACATAGGATTTGCGAAGAGGGTAAAAGAAAGAAAGAGAAAGAAGGGAGAAGGGAGAGAGAGAGAGAGAGAGAGAGAGAGAGAGAGAGAGAGAGAGAGAGAGAGAGAGAGAGAGAGAGTGAGAGAGAGAGAGAGAGAGTGAGAGTGTGTGAGAGACAGACAGACAGACAGACAGGCAAAGCGAGAGAGCAAGTGGGACGCATCAGGAAAGGAAAAAGCGAAAACAAACACAAAAGCATAATCGCAGTAAGAATTACAAAAAGAAAAGAAAGCAGATGGTAAGGGATAAAAATGACACGCAAAAAGATGCAGAATCGATGATAAACAAGAGAAAAAGAAGACAAACAGGCGAGAAAAAAAGGACAAGAAAAAAAAAAGCTGACACGGATGACTGAAGGATTAGAGAAAGCGGAAGGGAGAGAGAAGAAGGAAAGGAGAAATAGAGGAAGATAGAAAAACGAATGAATGGATAGACTAACAGATAAAACACAAATGAACAAATACACTGAGAGATAATGATATAGATAGATAGATAGATAGATAGACTAACAGACAAAGACATAGATGAACAGATGCACTTATAGATATAGATAGATAAATGATATAGGTAGATAGATAAATGGACAAATAGAAAAAATCATACAAACAAAAAGATAGATGGATAGCTACTCTGATAAATAAAGAGACTGACTAATAGATAAAAATATAGATAAATTAAAAGAGATAGGAAGGTTGAAAAAAAAGATAAATAGACAGAAAGATAAACGTATAGAAAGACAGAAAGATACACAGATGAGTAGACAGAAAAATACACAGACAGACAGACTAGATATATAAAGACAAACGGATAGGTGATCGAACAACCTTATTAATTAATATCCCGACGAGTGACGAGTACCGCAGCCACAAGGGAAACGGCTCTAAAACTACCGGCTGTCTTCTAACAGTCCAAGATATAGATCACCGTTTGAAGGTACCGATTTTTTTAGTACCGTTAAAGGTGTCTTAGGTAGTTTAATGGCCGTTTTTCTTCCGGTTGTTGTAATCGGTTCTTTTGTAAAGTTTTATTCGTTTATGGGTTGGAAGAACCAGTGGTACTTCCTAGATCTATATGATATATTAGTTTTTTTCTTCTGTTTTATATTTTTTCTGTCTGTGTATGTGTTTACTGTCTGTTTGTTTGCCTGTCGTCCTAACAGTCTGTCTGTCTACTTCTTTAGCAGAGAAGAAATAATAAAAGAAGCTTTCATAAGAATAAAAAGGAGGTTCAAGAAGGAGAGAAAAGCGAAAAGGTCAGTGAAAGTAGGTAGCCTGAAAGAAGACGAAAAGAAAGAAAATGGATGAGAAAGGGAAAGAAGAGAAGGAAGAAATAGAGAATATAAAGAAAAACTGAAGCTGAAAACTGAAAATAAAGAAAAAAAATAAAAAGAAAAAAAGGAGAAAAGGAAAGAAAACAATAAGGAAGAAAAAAACGAAACCGAAAGAAAAGATGGAAAAAAAGAGGACAAAAGAAGCGAAACTCCAAGAAACTAAAGAAAAAAAAAGATGAGAAAGGAAAGAAACAAGGAGTGAAAACAAAGAGAAAAGAAAAATGAAAGAAAAGAAGGAAGGAAAGGCAGGAGGAGAATGTGTTGAGGTCAAGGAGGGAACGTGACTGGGAATGGATATGCTTTTCATATGCATTTTGGAGCGTTTATGCATATGCATGTGATGATACCTGTGTGTATTTTTGTGCTTGTTTATGTGTGTGAGAGGGAAGGAAAGAGACACAGAGAGAGGGGGGGGGATACATATATACATATGTATATATGTATATGTATATGTCTATATATATATATATATATATATATATATATATATATATATATATATATATATATATATATATATATATATATATATGTGTGTGTGTGTGTGTGTGTGTGTGTGTGTGTGTGTGTGTGTGTATAGATACACACACACACACACATATATATATATATATATATATATATATATATATATATATATATATATATATATATATATATGTATATATATATATACATATACATATATATATATATATATATATATATATATATATATATATATATATATATATATATATATATATATAAATATATATATATATATATATATATATATATATATATATATATATATATGTATATATATATATATATATATATATATATATATATATATATATATATATATATATATATATATATAAATATATATATATATATATATATATATATATATATATATATATATATATATATATCTAGAGAGAGAGAGAGAGAGAGAGAGAGAGAGAGAGAGAGAGAGAGAGAGAGAAAGAAAGAGTGAGAGAAGGAGTATGTAAGGCTTTGTGTGTGTTGTTTTTGTATGTGCCTCTGTATGTGTACATGCAGTAGTGTTCTTTTGTGTACCGGTGTAAGAGTATATATGTGCGTTCATATATGTCTTTCTAACCGAAATCCTCAGTGATCCAATAACCGCCGCACTTTAAGACAGTTGTTCTCACTCCCCCGTGCAATGCCTCCAAAGCACCGGCAGTAACAGGCTTCGTATTCCCCGCCACGTGACGTGCCGCCTCTTCTTTTCCCCCTCCTCCCCTCCCTGCTCCTCTTTTCATCTTTCCTTTCCCCTCTTCATCTTCTCTCCTGTCATTTCCTCGCTTTTCCCCCTTCTCCCTCTCTCTCTCTCCTTTTCCCTCTTCCTTCCATCCGCCTGCTCTTTCCTTCCCCTCTACCTCTCCCCTCCTTTTCTAAGCCTCTCTTTTCTCTCTTTTATGTTTTCTTTCTGGTTCCTCCCCACCCTTCTCCTTTCTCCCACCCTAAGCTCTCCCTCAACCTTTTCCCATCTCAAACTTCCTCTCCTCCCTCTTCTTACCCTCTCTCCTCGCCCTCCGCTCTTTCTCCTCTTCTACCCTCTCCCATCTCCCCTACCCTTTCCCTTTTTCCATCCTTTCCCCTCCCCTCTACCACCCCTTCCCCCTCCCCCACCCTTATTACCACACCCACCCTCTCCCCTCTCCCCACCCTTTTCCACTCTCTTACCCTCTCCCCAATTTCCCACACCTGTCCCCTATTCTACCTTCCCCCATTTTCCCCTCCCTCGCTTCTCCCCTTCCCTCGCCCTCACCTCCAATCCTCTCACACCCTCCCCCTCCTTTTCCCCTCCCCCGCTCTCTTCCTTCCCCCTATCCCATCCTTTCCTCTTCTCCCACCCACACCCTCTCACCCTACCCTTATCCCCTCTCCCACCCCCTTACCGCTTCCCTCCCTTCCCCTCCCCCCTCCCGCTTTCCCGTCCCTCCCCCGCCCACACCTCCGACGCCCACGCCTCCCAGCTGGCACTCCAGTCTCCCTCCGGTGCGGTCCAGGCCAGCGCACCTGGCACGGTGCCAGAGGGTGGAGGGCGCGACGCTTTCGTGATGGTTGGTCAGTTGTTTGGTCGGATGGTTGGGAGGTTGTTTGGTCGGATGGTTGGGAAGTTGTTTGGTCGGATGGTTGAGAGGTTGGTTGACTGGTTGGTCGGATGGTTGAGAGGTTGGTTGACTGGTTGGTCGGATGGTTGAGAGGTTGGTTGACTGGTTGGTCGGATGGTTGGGAGGTTGGTTGACTGGTTGGTCGGATGGTTGGGAGGTTGGTTGACTGGTTGGTCGGATGGTTGGGAGGTTGGTTGACTGGTTGGTCGGATGGTTGAGAGGTTGGTTGACTGGTTGGTCGGATGGTTGAGAGGTTGGTTGACTGGTTGGTCGGATGGTTGGGAGGTTGGTTGACTGGTTGGTCGGATGGTTGGGAGGTTGGTTGACTGGTTGGTCGGATGGTTGAGAGGTTGGTTGACTGGTTGGTCGGATGGTTGGGAGGTTGGTTGACTGGTTGGTCGGATGGTTGGGAGGTTGGTTGACTGGTTGGTCGGATGGTTGGGAGGTTGTTTGGTCGGATGGTTGGGAGGTTGTTTGGTCGGATGGTTGGGAGGTTGTTTGGTCGGATGGTTGGAGGTTGTTGACTGTTGGTCGGATGGTTGGGAGGTTGGTTGACTGGTTGTCTTGATGGTTGAGAGGTTGGTTGACTGGTTGGTTTGAATGGTTGGGAGGTTGGTTGACTGGTTGGTCGGATGGTTGAGAGGTTGGTTGACTGGTTGGTCGGATGGTTATCAGTTGTTTGGTCGGATGGTTGGGAGGTTGTTTGGTCGGATGGTTGGGAGGTTGGTTGACTGGTTGGTCGGATGGTTGGGAGGTTGGTTGACTGGTTGGTCGGATGGTTGAGAGGTTGGTTGACTGGTTGGTCGGATGGTTGGTCAGTTGTTTGGTCGGATGGTTGGGAGGTTGGTTGACTGGTTGGTCGGATGGTTGAGAGGTTGGTTGACTGGTTGGTCGGATGGTTGGGAGGTTGGTTGACTGGTTGGTCGGATGGTTGAGAGGTTGGTTGACTGGTTGGTCGGATGGTTGGGAGGTTGGTTGACTGGTTGGGAGGTTGGTTGACTGGTTGGTCGGATGGTTGGGAGGTTGGTTGACTGGTTGGTCGGATGGTTGGGAGGTTGGTTGACTGGTTGGTCGGATGGTTGGGAGGTTGGTTGGCTGGTTGGACGGTTGGTTGGAGGTTGGTTGACTGGTTGGTCGGATGGTTGGGAGGTTGGTTGACTGGTTGGTCGGATGGTTGGGAGGTTGGTTGACTGGTTGGTCGGATGGCTGGGAGTGTTGGTTGACTGGTTGGTCGGATGGTTGAGAGGTTGGTTGACTGGTTGGTCGGATGGTTGGGAGGTTGGTTGACTGGTTGGTCGGATGGTTGGGAGGTTGGTTGACTGGTTGGTCGGATGGTTGGGAGGTTGGTTGACTGGTTGGTCGGATGGTTGGGAGGTTGGTTGACTGGTTGGTCGGATGGTTGGGAGGTTGGTTGACTGGTTGGACGGATGGTTGGGAGGTTGGTTGGTCGGATGGTTGGGAGGTTGGTTGACTGGTTGGGCGGTTGGTTGACTGGTTGGTCGGATGGTTGGGAGGTTGGTTGGTCGGATGGTTGGGAGGTTGGTTGACTGGTTGGTCGGATGGTTGGGAGGTTGGTTGACTGGTTGGTCGGATGGTTGGGAGGTTGGTTGACTGGTTGGTCGGATGGTTGGGAGGTTGGTTGACTGGTTGGGAGGTTGGTTGACTGGTTGGTCGGATGGTTGGGAGGTTGGTTGACTGGTTGGACGGATGGTTGGGAGGTTGTTTGGTCGGATGGTTGGTCAGTTGTTTGGTCGGATGGTTGGGAGGTTGGTTGGGTTGGACGGATGGTTGGGAGGTTGTTTGGTCGGATGGTTGGGAGGTTGGTTGGTCGGATGGTTGGGAGGTTGGTTTGGTCGGATGGTTGGGAGGTTGACTGGTTGGTCGGATGGTTGGGAGGTTATTAGTCGGTTGGTTGATTGGTTGGCAGGTTAGTTGGGAGGTTATTAATAGATTGGTAGATTTGGTCGGTTAGTTGGTCGGACGGCTGGTCGATAGATGGGAGGTCGAATGGTTTTTGGTCGCGGACGTTGTTTGGTCGGCTAATCGGTCTGTCAGTTAGCTTCTGGTTAGTTGATCGGTCTGGTAGATTAATTGATTGTTTGGTTGGTGGGGTGACTGGTTGGTTGATTGGCCGGCTGGTTAAAGGTTCGGTTGATCCGTGGTATTTGGACGAACATTTTCTCACACGAATTTCCTCTCAAACAGCTGACTGGTTCATCCGAAATGCGGTTCTCCATTTGACTGTTTGTTTTTTATTGTTGTTTCTGCGCTCTGAATTCATTGAATGTGTAATCAGATGCATGACTCGCCAAAATGATTTTCAAAAAGGTACCAGCAGAAAGGAGTGAGTTTCAACAGCAATAATACCGTAACAGATGATATCAATATGATACCGGTACCAACAAAGATACCGCTGCAACAGAAAGATACCTAGAAACATACCGTTATTACAAAATTATACCAATTACGGATATCAGCAGTAATACCATGGTAGGTTAGCATAAGATGATAAGACCGGCACTATTTTTTAACCTAGTGCCAGTGCCAGGAAAGTCCATTCTCTTGATAGATAAACAAGACCTCTGGCGGAGACTTGTCAAATCCTGTCAAGCGAAAGATAAGAAAAAAATAAAGATATAAACTAAAGCTCGTAATTTCCCGTGAATTTTCTGGAAAGTAATTTGATTTTCTTTCTTTTCCTTTTTCTTTCTTTTCTTTTCTTATTGGAATTTGAGAAAAAGAAATGAAATTTGATAGACTACTTCCGTTTCCTTCCGCTCTCCTCTCAGAAAAAAAAATTAGATTCGTCTTTTCTTCGTGGTAGAAAGTTACCGTTCCTTTGATGGGCAAGATATTTGTTCATTCGGATGGTCTTTGTCTTTAATGATAAAACCTGATTGTTATCTCCGATAAATTTTATTATAAAGGGGATATATGTGTGTATGTATGTATATGTATATATATGTATATATACACATATATACATATATATATGTGTGTGTGTGTGTGTGTATGAATATATGTATATATGTGTATACACACACACACACACACACACACACACACACACACACACACACACACATATTTACACACACATACACGTTTCGTATACGCAGAATAAGTTATAAAAGTATGTGAATTAGGAAGAAGAAAGAATGTCAACAAACAGGAAACGGAAAAAGAAATGTATTATTTTGTTTTTAGAAGTTGTTATGGAATACGGGAACTAAAACACACACACTTATTTATGTGTTTACGTTTTCACAAGTCTCGAGTTTAAAGTGTGATCCTTCCACATATAATGTACACGCTCACATATACACATATATATATATATATATATATATATATATATATACATACATATATATATATATATATATATATATATTTATATATATATATATATATATATGTGTGTGTGTGTGTGTGTGCCCCCCTCCCCCTCCTCCCCCTGACCCCTGCCAAGCCTACCGTCTTCTAGGAGCTCAACGCCGCGCTTTACTCTGCCTCCCCGTTAAGGAAGGACGAGGCGAGAGGGTTGTTCGCTGGAAGAGGAAAGGATGCTGGTTTTGTCACCCCGGGATTATTTCCTCTCTGAAGGGCGTGT
>BOPN01002059.1:0-7500 GCA_017312705.2 Penaeus japonicus | reverse complement strand
TAAGATCATCATTATTATGACCATAATCATTATCCTTATCATTATTATCATTACTATCACTTTTCTACAATAGTTCAATTAGACACTCTATGCCTATTTCCTTGACATAGGTTTCAATATTTTTTTATACCTCTCTGCTTTATATAGGCTTTAATATCTTTGTTTCTCTCCCGGAAAAGCATTGATATTATGTGCATCGTCTTCGTTTTCTACTTTCCTGATGTTTCTTAAGCCTATTGTAAATCCCACCTTTTTCTACTTTCCTGATATTTCATACTTAAGCCTATTGTAAATCCCACCTTTTTCTACTTTCCTGATGTTTCATACTTAAGCCTATTGTAAATCCCACCTTTTTCTACTTTCCTGATGTTTCATACTTAAGCCTATTGTAAATCCCACCTTTTTCTGCTTTCCTGATGTTTCATACTTAAGCCTATTGTAAATCCCACCTTTTTCCCCTTTCTTCTTTGCTATTCTTGAGTAACCGGGCATGCCATATTATAAATGTTATTATTCTTATTAGTAGTAACAGTAGTAGTAGTAGTAGTAGTGTACCATTATCAATATTATGATGATGATTATTATTATCATTATTACTATTATTTATGTTGTTGTGATTATTGTTGTTATCATTATCATAATCGTAATCATCATTATCATTATTTAAGTTACTGTTGTCATTATTGTTGTTATCATCATTATCTTTGTTATCATCGTTATCATTATTATCACCATTAAAATGATCATCATTATCATTATTATCATTATCTTGTTATCATAATTATTATCATTACCTTATCATCTTATCGCCATTACCTTGTTAATATTATCATCACCTTATTATCATTATTATTATCAGTAGTCATTATCTTTAACATCATTATCATTACTATCATTATCATCATTATTACTATCACGCTGTAGTAGCAGCACTGTTGTGCTGTTGTGCTGTTGTGCTGTTGTGCTGTTGTGCTGTTGTGCTAGTGTCCCATTGATTTACCTTTTGAACTTGTTCTTTCTTGTTCCAGGACGCGGGCAGGGGTTATGCCCACCTCTGAGTGCCTGCCTCCCCTGCACCGCAACACACAGCCTCTGTCGCCGCCACTGCTGCTGCTGCTGCTCCTCTGCATCGGCAACGCAGCTGCTTTGAATGTTACCGCGTCAGCAGTCCACTCCCTCGCCGCCCCCGCTACCTCTATCAAGTCTTCCAGCGTCCTCAGCGTCGCTTCGAGCGCCGCCAGCCAGGCCAGCACCGGCAGCGCCTCCGCCCCGAGCGCCGCTCCCCCGAGCGCCGCTCCTCCGACCACCAGCCAACCATGTCTTCCGACGAACGCGTCCGCCGCCGACGCCGACGGCAACGAGACCCAGCCGTGGCGGGGCCCCGAGTATGACGTCGTCAGTGACCCGATCGTTAACGGTAGTGTGATCCGAAGCAACAATGGCCTTCTTAACCTCAAGAACGCCACGTTCTCGGCGTTCATCCTCGAGACCAACAGCCCCCTCGACGAGGAGAACGAGACCGTCCACGAGGAGGTGCTGGGGGTCAGCTCGTGGACCGCGACGGACGTGTGCCTGATCATACTGAAGGCGGTGGTGATGGTGGGCATTATCACGGTGTCGGTGCTGGGCAACGTGCTGGTGATCGTTAGCGTCGCGCTGCATCGCCGCCTGCACTCCACGGCCAACTACCTCCTCGTGTCCCTCGCCACCGCCGACATGCTGGTGGCGCTCTGTGCCATGACCTTCAACGCCTCCGTCGAGCTCTCGGGCGGACGCTGGATCTTCGGCAGGATCATGTGCGACCTCTGGAATAGCTTCGACGTGTACTTCTCGACGGTGTCCATCCTGCACCTGTGCTGCATCAGCGTCGACCGCTACTACGCCATTGTGCGGCCGCTGGAGTACCCCCTGACCATCACGCGTCGCATCCTGGCCATCATGCTGGCCCACTGCTGGCTGGCGCCCACGCTCATCTCCTTCCTGCCGATCTTCCTCGGCTGGTACACCACGGCGACCCACCTGCAGGAGCGAGACTCCGAACCTTACGTCTGCGCCTTCGTCGTCAACGCTATTTTCGCTCTTGTTTCTTCCGCTGTGTCGTTCTGGGTGCCGTGCACGGTCATGGTGGTGATGTACTACAGGATATTCCAGGAGGCGCGCAAGCAGGAGCGAGCGCTACTCTCTCGTGCTTCCTCCGCCTCCTCGGCCGCCTACTCCACCTCCATTAGGCTCAGCACCGCGTCGCAGCAACAGCAGCAGCAAGACATCGCCGCCGCTGCCATGGCGCGGCAGCAGCTCCTTGTGGCGCTGCAGGCGACGCCCTTCACCCCAGCCACGCGCCACCAGGAGTTCCTAATGAAGACTCTGAGCGACACTTCGTCGACGGCCTCCGTGACCACAACGTCCTCGGGCGTGCCGTCCACGGGGCCCTCCGGCAGCAGCAGCTCGCGCAGCAGCAGCGGTGGCGGCGGACTCATGGTGTCGGGCTACGCCGCCGGCGCCAACAACAGCGTCAAGGCGAGCACCAGTAACGGCAGCAACAGCGGCACGGGCTGGCGCCACTCGCGGCAGGGCAGCACGGCGTCGTGGCACGGCCCCTCGCGCCACGGCTCGTTGGTGCCGTGCGGGCGCCGCATGCACAGCACGCCCGTCGTCACTACGAAGCCGGGTCCGCCGCCCGTGGGCCGCCGCGAGCACAAGGCGGCGCGCACACTTGGCCTCATCATGGGCGCCTTCGTGCTGTGCTGGCTGCCCTTCTTCACCTGGTACGTCAGCATCAACATCTGCGGCTCCGCCTGCCGCTGCCCGCACGCCGTCGTCACCGCCCTCTTCTGGATCGGCTACTTCAACTCTACCCTCAACCCGTTCATCTACGCCTACTTCCGCGCCGACTTCCGCGAAGCCTTCCACCGCACCCTCAAGCGACTCACCTGCTGCCGCCCGCGCCAGCCCTCGGGGGTCTTCGTGTAAGGCCACCCCTTACGCCCTGACAGAGCCTCTCCCACACAGGCACCCGAGCCCCTTCCCCGTGCCACTCCCGACGGAGACGAGACCTGACCAGCCATCCTCACTAGCAGCCCCAGACCCGGGCACTCCCAGCACTTGGCACTCCCCTGCTGCCCCTGGCGCGCCCTCCTCGTTGTCGACGGCTCTTGGACGTCGTGGAAAGAATCATGCACTGAGGGAAAATTGACGATGAAGGACGCAAAGTAAAAGATAAAAAGGAAAAAAGGCGCTTTCGTCAACGGTTCAATGTTTTTCATATCATTTTCATTATCCGCGCTGCAGACATCGGATGTCGGGGTGTTGGTGTTGCGGTCGGCCAGAAGCAGAGTTTTTAAAAATAGATTTTCCTTTTTCTTTTCTCTTTTTTTGATAGATGGGTCTTCTATGTCGTGATCAGAAAATATGAATGAATGATCACATTTTTAGCGACTTAAGATTCGTTTAAAATGTTTAATAAGATATATATACATCTATATGAGTATTGTTACATTACATAATAGCCAACTGAGTGTGTGTACGACCAAAGATGACACTCAAAAGATGTCACTTCTCAGAGACGCATAGTATCGCCGTCAGTATCGTCATGATGTGTGACTTGACGAGGTAATGTGATCCTATGACACAGCAGCACCCTGAGGAAGTCGTCCCTTCAAGGCGTGTAGTGCCAGTTTCAGCCGGTGCCGAAAATGTCTCCGGCGGAAGTAGACGGATTGATTTTTCTTCACGGGTTTGCAACTGCGGCACTGTCAGTCACTTGGTGTGGCAGATTGTTGATCAAAGTTATATGAGGATGACAGTAATTTGTAAAAGAATAATAAATATATATACATATATACATTTTGAAAAATGACAGTTGCTGTGGCTTTTGCCCTGCAGAAGGAACTCGAAAAAGATATATAAGATTCAATTACTGTTCAGCGTGGATTTCAGAGAAGAAAACTGCTAGGGAATTGTGCTTAGAACAAGTGTTCTAGTGCAGAGCAGCGAAAACCTCTTTATATTTACTTACTGTGATAGTTCTAATTCTAATGACAAATAAAATATATGAAAAGTAAGTCAAGAGAAAACATTAGACGTGTGTGATTGTGTAGGTTACAATGATAAAGTATTTTGGCCGCAAGTGTGATATAAATAAAAGGGATTATATGAATGTACAGTCGACGGAGGAGCTGAGTCTGAGATGTGTAAATATATATATGTATTAATATTATAGCATAATTACTTATTGTAAATACAGTGACCATGTATACGCAGAAACTATAAGACAATTTTTAATTCATAAGGTTTTTTCTGGCAATGGAAAAAAAAATCGGGTAACCGTTTCACACACCGGTAATGCCATACATCTGCAAATACTTCTGAAACTAGTTCTCTCTTGTGACTGCTAGGTTTTAGTTGATTCTGCCAATCAGTTAGAAGTTATTCCCTTCTTAAAGCTAACAAATAACTTCCTAAAACCATCTGTGCTCTCATTCCTGAATCTATTTTCTTTTCCTTATTTTTCATCTTCATTTCTCTTCTTTTCCTTTATATCTATATTTTCTTATCTCTTTTTACAGCAAACTACACCATTGATGCTGCAATGCACAGTGCAACAAATCATTACTTTACAACGACACTCGACATGATTCTTATGATGTCACTGCGTTACTGAGAACTGAATATGTAAAAGCTTAAGAACTCGTTCCATCTCAGCAGTGAAACAAAATATTGTTAACAAAGACAGAAGAGGTGAGGGTGATGCAACAGAGTGATCGTGACATACGACACACATGCCACAGTGAGGTGCGATGCAAAATAAATACTCGGAGTCATTCGGGCCGGTGCTATAAGTTCACCATTCTAGAAGAAATGTGGAAAACATAAAAATACACTCGAGTAATTTTATTCACCAACATACATGGGAAACACAAATACCCATAAAAATAATAGCACAATGACTCACAAAAAATGGGAAACGTAAGTAGACTTAGGAGCACGAAAACAAGCAAAACAGATAAACATTCACACACACAGTGAGGGCTGTCAGGTGCGACACTTCCAAGGATTTTTTTATCTCTGTAATTAGTTCGTAAAATAAACTTAATGTGTTTATCTTCGATGATGTATTATCTTGACTTCAAATTATGTAGCCGGTTATATGGAATTTCATTCAACAACCATGAGAGAGTGGGCGTTTCGAGTGGTTCAAAATGAAATCAAACCGAATTAAAAGAAGCGATTTAACGTTTTCTGACGACAGTTTGAGTCAACCCTTGAGAGGCGCGACGGCCGCCCTCACCACCTGCCAGGGGAGTCCAGGGGAACTGCGCAAACGGAGGTGATCTGTCTAGCTACTAACTGGGGGTTTGCTGGACCAAAAACTTTTTTAACGACATCCACCGAAGAAGCTTTCTAATGAATAGGAAACCTGGCGAAGATTTAGATACGTGTAAAAAAAATAGTTCTCTATTATATAGATTGGGGTCAAAGACAATTAAATGCTGAGAAAACTTTGCATCTTGGAGTTTGGGAGACATCTGAGATGCAAAGGTACAAATGAACTTTTTTTCGGTCATATTCCGAGGAGCAATCGGTCTCGCAAAAGCAAAAGGCTAACCACCAGTATACACGAACAAAATTACATTTAGGAATCTTTTATTTGAATAAAAGTCAGGGTTTCCAATGACACTCGACAACGCCAGTTCCTCAGATTCTGATTCATATTTCCTTCTTAATCTTTCTCTTTTTTCTTCTCTTTTTCATACTCCCTTGCCATGACGTGTACAGCTCCGATCCGGGTCTCTGCTCTTGAAGAGACTGAGGCATCACCGACTCGCAACAATCCACCTCAAAAGAGAGTAATAAAATCCTCTGTAGGATGTTGTTCCACAAAGTAAGACCAAAGGTTACCTGCATGCAATGCAGATCTTGCAGCGCGCTATGATATACATGTTGCCGTGTGCTGTGGATCTCCACGCAGCGCCGCAGTACAGTGTACGACTAATTGTGCTCTGTGGCTCGTTCGCTCACTGTAGATATCGCATTCATTTCACTATTGTGGATCGCAATCGTCAGTAATCAATGGGTCGTTTTCCCGCCGCGTAGAATCCAGGAGGCGGAAATTCCCATGAGCGACGGACGCCACGGAGGTGAAATTAGTGTAGGTCACGTGATTCCTCACGAGATACTATCGTATGGCATATGTGTGTGTGTGTGTCTGTACATAGATGTAATATCTGTCCGTTCACGCAATACGAGAATAACTGTACACGGGAGCACAAACTATATGAAAGTGTTTTTTTTTCTAGAAAGCGAAATGACATCATACTGTCACGGTCACTTGGCTTTCCATGGATAAGAGAAATCAAATCTAGACTACAGTATTCAAATATCAAATGATTATTTTCTGGTATTGTGATTTGAATATATCCACACATGGTAATGTAATTATAAATCCTGTAAATGTAGTGATCATTATAATAGAACTCATTGTGCAGATGTATTTCTTAGAGGTATCTTATTTTAGAACTAATGTGGTTCCTTCAGACCAAAGTTTCAACATGATTTACGTGGGAAACGAATGATTTTCTTTTCTCAATGTGTTCAGTATGTTTCAATGGAAAGGTAATTAGTTGTGCCCCTCACGAGGTATGTATACTGTATACCCTAGAGCTGTAGAATGCATCTTAATCTATCAGTAGACGAAAAACTCTTGAATACGATATCCGTAACATCCATGCTGTGCTATGGACTGTAAACTCATAGTCTGTCAATTTACCAAGCTTGGGCGATAAGTGCAGTGTACATACTCAAGGCATCTGTCTGAAGCAAGTTATATCTATCGTAGTAACGCTCAGGCAGAAGTGAGGAGGTATTGGTGCACAAAACCTCTTCAAGTGAGCGAGAGAGAAAGCAAAAGGGCGAGCGAGAGAGAGAGAGAGAGAGAGAGAGAGAGAGAGAGAGAGAGAGAGAGAGAGAGAGAGAGAGAGAGAGAGAGAGAGAGAGAGAGAGAGAGAAAGAGAGATAGATAGATAGAGAGAGAGAGAGAGAGAGACCTAGCAGAGCCTTTTCCAGGTATTTGTGCCAGGGTCCGGAGGTATCGCGTCGTGACTCTATGTATTGGAGAAATTTCTGTTCGAAAGGATGTTTATTAAAACGTTGTATGATATTGTATCTTTATTTCAGAGTAAAAAAAAAGTATTTTTTATCTGCTGTGTTTTCTTTGCCCGACTCTATCCTTGTCTATGAACTTATGAACTGATACCCATTCTGGTATTACCAACAATAAAGAATACTAATGTCCCAAAAGAATAAGAACTATTGAATAACAGATAGACAGAGAGGGATAAACATGCATAACATACAGGATATATGTTTATATAGATATGGCATTCACAGTAATATGTGTGTGTGCGTTACTGTATTTTCTTTTGTTTTTTATAGAATATATATTGAGATAAGTGTTATACATAAAGGAACGGCATGGTGTGTGTATGCATTTATATATATATA
>BOPN01002058.1:179945-182445 GCA_017312705.2 Penaeus japonicus | reverse complement strand
CAAACCCCTAATATTCGGTGGAAATTAATTCATCCTTAGTTGCATCGATTAATTCAAAGAACTGCCTGAAAAATAAATATGACATCATGGCCACAGACATAAATATGGTTTACCTCAAGAAAGATCGGAAGGAATGGTCCTTTTGGAGGAAAGAGAGTGTCAAATGATACATAAAGTGTTACCTGTCATGAAAATGATTCACGTGCTGTACTATGAATATCATAATGATGAAGTCTAAGCAAGAAAATGCTAGGATCACCATGTGGAATGCATTGCTAACATCTGAAAATTTTGCCAATTGTTTACTCACTTAAGTCAAATTCTTTGGTAATCCTATTGTAAAGGGTTGCTAAATTGCATGGTATCTAAATGTTGGTTATTGATTACTTATATCATTAAGTATTTAATTATATTGATAATTCATTATTTATATACGATCTCCTTGAGTGTAAAGCGCATGGTCGGAGGTGTTCCATCACCTGTTTCCGAGTTATACATGTGGTACAATTTCACCTGCTCGTGAGTTTTTGTTTTACATTCATTTATTTGTTATTGTGTCGTGTATTACGTACGTAATATGGATATTGATTGTTTTTATTATTTCCAGCTTTTTATTTTGAGATTAGTGTGATGACAATACGTCACTAACCTGCAAACAACTGAGTGTGCCACGCCCCCCTATCTTCTACCTGGCCGTGGATTGTGTGCAAACATTATTTGGTGTCGGTTTAAAGAACTTAAAACTATTTGTTTATTATGTAAATAAATTGTATATATGGTTAAAACATGTCGTTGTCGTTATATTCATCCTCCCAATACAAACACGAAAACACCTAGAAAATAAGGCCAATTAAAAGAAAAACCCGTACACCTATATATAGAGACATCTGATTCTGTTGACTTTTACCACGGTCATGCGAAATGATAATTATCGATTTCATGAATACAAATCCTGGAGACAACTGTAACGATAAAAGTTACTACATGGGACTTCGAAGAAAGATGTAGTGAACCCTGGGGTCCACCTGGCTCTGGATTCATGATCGCAAATTGAGATAGAAGACTACTTAAATACCCATTCTCTGTCAGAGTTACACGTTATTTTCTTTTCGCACTTTTAGCGGAAACATTTCTATTTTTCCGTATGTAGCGTTTTTTTCTTTTTTCTTTTCGTCTTTTTTATTGTTGCTATGCAATGTAGTTATTAATTGCGGTATAATTGGATAAAGACGCAACCAAGCGTAGCAAAAAAAAAAAAACTAACCATACAGCATGACGTAACATCATAAAACTTTTTTCTTCCGGAAGCGTAAGATAAACGAGATATATTATTTTGAAAATAATAAAAAAAAACTAAGTAAACGAAGATGTTTCCACTGCACTGACGAACTGAAAACTGAAAAATATCAACTCTACGCATCTACGATCTCGCCCGTGGAAATCTAAAATCATCACTAATGGGCTATGATGTCACGTGACAATGGTAGCACCAATAAAGAAACGATTGATCTAACCGACAACTTTATCGACCAATCACAAACAATTGAATGGAAAGTATGGGTCCTCGTTCAAATTTCAAAATCATTATAGAGATGGCTATAGAGTGTACAGGTTGTAGATACACGCTGTGGGGCTTTATTCAGTTATTTCATGAAAATGGCAGCTCAGCACTCAAACTCTCACGGGACGACCCGTGACCCGCGTCCTCATATGCCTCCAATTAAAGTAACTAATGTGCACATTAGGATTGAAAATGTATTTGCCACGCAGTGGCTTGAAAAGTGTGTGGAGGGGGGGGGGGAGCCCTCCTCCTTGGCTAGGGGAAAAATAAAAACGAGGCTAGGTTAGGTCAGCTCCATCAGTTAGGGTAAGGATAAGGATAAGCCAGATTTGCGGAGCAGATGCTACGCCGGGCTTGTAGCCCTTCTTGGCTAGGGTTAACTGAAAAATTAGACTAGGTTAGGTTAGGTCTATGAGTTAGGTTTTGATACAGAAAAATATCTTTAAATCTCTCGCCAGAAATCGTTCAGTACCGCGTCGACGCGGGCGTTGGGGGCTGTGGGGGGAGGGCTCTCAGAAGCGAAAAGTTTCCGGAGGAAATGAATATCATAACTTTGCAACGAAAACTGCCAAAAAAATATCGTGTACCCAGAAGGTTGGCTGCGTCTTCATCCAAATGTACATTATTTCCATGCTTTATTGTAATTACTTTTAATTTTTAATTCAACTATTAAAGTTATATATAAATTATGCCCTCTAATTGGGTATGGGCCAATCAGGCGTGTTAGTCCAGCCAATCAAGATCATTTAAAGGTCCAGCTGCCCTGCAGTGATTTTCAGGGGCGGGAGAGTTCACCCCCCCCCCCCCTCCCCGGTTTCGCACTCATGATCAAAAGTTAAGTATTTGCTCCGTATGCTGTAATGATGCTGGCTCATGTGTTAAAAGGTTGGTATTAGCGACATTTCCTTGCAATACGAGTGATATTTGTAATATAAAACA
>BOPN01002058.1:154945-157445 GCA_017312705.2 Penaeus japonicus | reverse complement strand
TCTATCTATCTATCTATCTATCTATCTATCTATCTATCTATCTATATATATATATATATACATATATAGAGAGAGAGGGGCTAACACACGACGACAAATTTTGTTATTACAAACACAAGAATCTCAATTGATTCTGTCTCTCGTTTTATTTACTCACATGATCCAGCTTCCCAAGCCATGAGCATCCCTAGGGAAGGCTGTTCATTTCGCCATAAAACGAGACACTCACCTCGCGAGGACTTAAGGTGATGGAACAGGACGTCTGGGTAAAGAATATGGCACCATGACCAGGCTTTTCCCAGTGGAGACTCGCATGTTTCGGAAGGGTATGGTGACTATATTTTGGACACAGGTGAGTCACCCATGTGGCTGACGTCTTCGCTGGATTCCCAGGATCTATTTTGTACGTCTTTAACATTTCGGAATCTGACGGATCGTCGCTAAGATTAGGAAACGGATCCGTGTTGACGCAATCTCTGTATGTCATCAAGATGATTGCGGCGCACGTGAGTTTCACAAACATCTTACCATAACGGGGAAACATCGCTGATTATCCTAAATGATATCACTCGGAAATATAAATAACAAGGCTTAATTATCTGTAACTTCAGTATCCTCTCGCACTGAAATAATATTCGGTATCTCACTTTTCTTTCCTCCTTTTCTCTCATACACAAATTCTCAACAAATATCTCAAGCAGAATACGGGAAGGGTGAACGTATGTGTCTAGTCCTATCCAATGTGAAAGATGTATTTTGCCGCAGCGTCTTAGTTACTATAAATACCTACCTGGGTGGGGGGGTGAACAGTTAAACCTGCTGTTCTTTCCTGCTTTGCATAGGGTGCAATTATACGTAGAGGAGGTTTTCCTCCTCCTGTAGTGACGTATTTGGGTATCAGGTTATTGTTCAGGAGTCGGAACAACTTCTCGATGATTGATAAAAAGAATTTCAATTCTTTATTCACGATATTTGTCTCATAATAAGACGATGAAGACAGATAATACAATGTGATAATTGAAATAATGTATTTACACTAATTTCTAATATTCTCCACAGTGTATTATAGGAAGAACTACACTAAAAGAAAGTAGGGATGTATCATATTCTCCGTCGTTTTCAGAGCAACTAATTTGGCATCAAAATAAGAGTAGGTGATAAAGAAACTTATAAGATATTACATCAGACATCAAGATAATAGAGATGACTATAAAACACCTCATAAACAATCTTTTATCATATGTACTTACATATAAGCATACATTTGTGTGTGTGTGTATATCTATCTATCTATCTAAATATCTATCTAAATATCAATCTATCTATCTATCTAAATATCAATCTATCTATCTATCTAAATATCTATCTATCTATCTATCTATCTAAATATCTATCTATCTATCTATCTATCTATCTAAATATCTATCTATCTATCTATCTATTCATCTTTCTCTCTCTCTCTCTCTCTCATTCTACCATTCTCTCATTCTCTCTCTCTCTCATTCTCTCTCTCTCTCTCTCTCTCTCTCTCTCTCTCTCTCTCTCTCTCTCTCTCTCTCTCTCTCTCTCTCTCTCTCTCTATATATATATATACACACACACACACACACACACACACACACACACACACACACACACACACACACACACACACACACACACACACACACACACACACACATACACGCATTATCTGTATTACTGTTAGCCCACTGTTATTATGGCATATGCTGTATTTCCTTTCAAGCTAATGAGGTTACTTCAGGGATATTTAACGTGCTTTATTTCATACTCTCTCTTATGTCGTCATGAAGGAATATACTGAAAGCTAATTACATTCTGCATCCACTCAACCCGTAAGATTGTACACACAAAAATATGTGATATGATAAACTAACGAGAAGAAGACACTAAAACAAAATTTAAAAATTGCACATGTCCGTTTGACGTGCTACCGATGCTGTTCAATCACACGTGTAAAAATGTCGATGCTTAACTGTCAAAAACCCGTTCCAGGGATCCAAAAGTCAGAAAGGAAATCCAATAGAGAGGTTAAGGAAAATGTCCTTCATTACCAAAATACAAATGAGAGCATGGTGCAGAAAGAACAAATGTAAAATTGAAAATCTTTAAAGTGGAATCTTCATGATCAAGATATACTATAAATAGTCCTCCTAGAACAATTTCTTGCGGAAGCCAGTCAACACTGATGTCAAATTAATATCACAAAGTATCGTATAACGCAGCTTGTAAGTTTACATTTGTCTTCCTTAAGTAGTGAGCTTTGTTTTCTTCCTCGGACGTCTGTGTGATGAGGAAAACGTATACCAGAAATATTTATGTATCTAGCTTTCTCTCTCTCTAGATCGAGTCAGCACTCGTTGGCACTCTCTCACGACTGACACAGGCGGGCTCGCCTTGCTACATATGAGCCAGGCGAAGCATCTGCTCCACAATTATGGCTTATCCTGATCCTTTCTCTCTCTCTCTCTCTCTCTCT
>BOPN01002058.1:122445-127445 GCA_017312705.2 Penaeus japonicus | reverse complement strand
TCAAGACAGCCTCTCCTTGCAATACTTAACCTAAAACATGCATTATGATAACATTAAACTTCGCACTGCATTCATCTCGGAGTCGCTTCTTATAGTTCTCTGTTTCTTTTCTTTTCTTTCCTTTATATATATTATCATTTTATCTTTGTATATGGCATGTTTGTATATATGTGTGTGTGTGTTTGTGTGTGCCTGTGTGTTTGTTTGTTTGCGTGCGTGTGTGTGTGTGTGTCTGTGTGTTTGTTTGTTTGCGTATGTGTGTGTGTGTGTTTGTGCGTGTGTGAGTGTGTGTGTGTGTGTGTGTATGTGTGTGCGAAGGGGGGGGGGGGGAGACAGTCTTAAGGCTTGAAGACCGCGTTCCTCTCAGGCACGGCGGAGCAGATCGAAGATGTGAGAAAGACAGGTGACACCTCATCCGAGACGCCCCTTTGCGCTTTGGATGTTGTTGGTTTTCGCTGATCGGAAATGAGGGAGCCTTTGGTATGATACCCTTGCTGCTGTTACTACTCATGGTGCTATCGATCCTAATGCTACTTCTACAGTTCTATTACTCTTTCTACTACTGTTACTATCTACATTGCTTGCTATTACTACTGCCACGACTACTACATCCACTTCTCCGCTATAAATGACGTAACACCTAGCAAAACTTTAACAAATTCACCCACATCTACTCCACGATCTACTCCAGCCAGGTAAGAGCACCCCCTCTCCCTCCTCCTCCTCCTCCTCCTCTTCCCCTTCCCCCTCCTCCTCCCTCTCTCCCTTCCTTCTCCTCCTCTCTCTTTCTCGTCCCCCACCTCCCCCTCCCTCTCTTCCTCTCTCCTCCTCATCCGTCTCTCCATCCCCCTCCTCTTCCCACTCCTATTCCCTTTCTTCTCCCCCCTTCCTCCCTCTTTCCCTCCCGGTCCTCCTCCTCTCTCTCTCTCCTTCTCCCCAAATCCTCTCTCCTCCTCCCCTACCTCCCCCCTTCCTCCCTCCCCCCTCCTTCCCATTTCTCCTCACCTTCCTCCCCCTCCACACATACACACACATAGCTAGCCAAGTAAAAGTCATATACGAAAAGAAAGAAAAAGAAAGAAAAAAAGTCTAGTCCGAAGTCAAGGGCGAGCTTCAACCCCGGCACAATGGAGTCGCACTTGAGGCTCGAGTCTGACATTGTGAATTCTCACCTCGGCACCTAATGGAAGGGAGAGGAGAGGGGGTAGGAGTGAGAGGGGGGAGAGGACCAGGGGAGGGGGACTGGAGGGAGAGGAGTGCAGGGTAAGGAAGAAGGGGGGAAGGGAGACGGGGATAAAAGGGGGGGATAAGGGATGATGGGGGGGGGGCAGCGGTAGAGACCAGGAGGGGAGGGGGGGGGTCTGCGGGACTGCTGGTAAGAGAAAGGAGGGGGAAGGGCGGAGGAGGAGTAAAAGAAGGGGAGGTGGGTGGAAAGAAAGAGAATGGGCTAGAGGGATGAGTGGTAGGTAGAGAAAAGAGAGAGAAGAAGGGTAGAATCAATATATGTTGTTACTATTAATTTGTTTTTGTTTTTTATGCAATTATACGTATATGATTTTGTCCTAATCTTCTTCCATAAGAGTTTGTGAAGAGTCTTTTCTTTAATACTATCTACCACTGTAGTAAAATCAATAATTAAAAAAAGACAGACCCAATATTAATACAACTATTACGTAAGTTATCGGATACATAAATTAGTATTTCCAATGATAGTACTTTATTGACTACAAAATGCACACAAAACAATATATATATATATATATATATATATATATATATATATATACATATATATATATATATATATATATATACATATATATATATATATACATATATATACATATATATATACATATATATATACATATATATACATATATATATATATATATATACATACATATATATATATATATATATATATATATATATATATATATATATATATACCTATGTATATCTTTGTGAAGTTCATATTTTCTAACATAGATATAAAGTTGATCATAGAATTATTTTAGCTTTTATCAGATTAACCATATAGCTATGTCAATAAGAGGAGTTCGGCGGAATAACCTCAGAGGCATCTCTCTCTCTTTCTTCCTTCTTCCTTCTCCGAACATTAGTTTCCTCTCCCCCACCCCCCTCTCCCTTTACCTTTCGCTACATTCCATCACAACCATCTCCTTCTCCCTACCCCTCCCCCTTAATCCTGCTCTCTCCCTCCCTCCATCTTCCTCCTTCTTCTCAGCGTTTCCTTTTCTCATTTGCCCTTCTGGTGTTCTTGCCTGCCCCCCCCCCTCCTACTCACGTTTTTTTTTCCTCTTCCACCTAACCTTTTCTATCATTGACCAAACTCCTCACTTTTTCCTCTGCCTTTCTATTTTTCCTCCTCTTCCGCCCCCCCCTCCCCCCCCCTCATCTTCTTTCCTCTTCCTCTCCTCCATTCCCTACTCTTCCTCACTCTTTTCTAAATTCATCCACATTCTCCCTTCTCCTCCTCCATTCTCCGACTCTTACTCCTTTTTCTCCCTCTCCATATCTAATTCCTCCTCTTCCCCTCCTCCCCCATTCCCTCCTCTTCTTCTTCCTCATTATCATTATCTTCCTCCTCCTCAGCATCTTTCCTTCTTCTTCTCCTCCTCCTCCTGCTCTTCCTCCTCCTTCTCCTGCTCTTCCTCCTCCTCCTCCCTCTTCTTCCTCAATTTCTCCTATCTCCTCCTTTCCCTCTGCTTCTGTTCCTCTTCCTTTTCCTCCTCTTTTTCCTTTTTTCGCTCCTCCTCCTCCTCCTTTCCTTCCTCCTCCTCCTTCTTTCCTTCCTCCTCCTCCTCCTTTCCGTTATTGAAGTATTGGCAGGCAGCCTCTTAGGGTCGAGTCCTGTGCAGATCAAAGGGTTTTCCAGCCAATATTCCTCGGCCAAAATACCACTGGTTCGCACTTGTGTTGGGAGGTTGGAGGTGGGGGGAACAAAGGGGGGAGAGGTGGGGGAAGAAAGGAGGAAGATGGGGGGAAAGAGGGTAGGAGGTTAGGGAGAAGAGAGTTTAGAGGGGGAGCGGGGGGGGGGGGGGGGGGGGAGGGAGGGTGGAAGTTGGAAAGGGGTAGGAGGGGGGAGGTTACGAAGAGTAAAGAGAGGGAGTTGTGGGGGGGGGGGGGAGGGGCAAAGAAGGTGGGAGTGGAGAATGGAAGAGAACGAAGAGTGGAGGGAGGATGAAAGGTGGAAGATGAGGGGGAGGGAAGAAAGAGAAAAGAAGGAGGAGTGGAGGAAGTAGGTGGACTGAGAAGCTAGGAATGGATGAGGTGGAGGGTATAAACGGGGGGGGGGGGTATGTTTTAGATCAGTATTATTAGCCTTATTGTTCTTGGTATTGTTGATATTATCATCATTATTATCATTGATATTGTTATTGTTATCACTATCATTATGATCATTATAATCAGAATCATTATTATGATTACCAGCATCCTTATTACTATTATTATTACCATTATCAATAAAACCATTATTATCATTTTTGTAATCACTTTTACCATTATCAATTTTACTGTCATTATTATCATCATTATCTATACCATTATTATTGTTGTTGTTATTAATTTTTATGTTATTGTTATTGTTAATATCAGCATAATCATATTCATATCTTTTATCATCATTGCTGTTGTCCATATCATCATCATTATCATTTTTTGTTGTTGTAGACATTATTATCACCATTATGATTATTGTTTTTACTATCATCATCATTCTTATCATCATTCTTATCATTATGATCATTATCATGATGATGATGATGATTATTACTATCAATACTGTTATCATCATTTGTAACAAGTATTACTGTTGTCACTGTTGTATTATCATTATCAGTATTATCATCCTTGTTAATATCATCATTATCATCGCTATGATTATCATAATTGCTACTCTTATCATTATATTACTACTATAATCATGATCATTATTATTATTAGTAGTAATAAAATAATCATTATCATCATTACTATTACCATTATCAATATTACTGTCATTGTTAGTATCATTATCACTATCATCATCAATATTACTATCATTATTTTCCTGTTTTCATTAACGTTCTTACTGTTGATATTGTTGATACCATTATTGTTGCAATTAGCACTTTCATTGCAATTATCATTATCAGACAGTTAGAAGGGAGGGGGGATAAAGACAGAGAGGAAAAGTGAGAAAAGAGAGGGAGAAAAGTAGCAGAAGAAGGAGAGAGAGAGAGAGAGAGAGAGAGAGAGAGAGAGTGAGAGAGAGAGAAGAGGGAGAGACAGACAGATTTGATTTTGATATGTTTATTCATACTATATACATTGTATACACATGAATAGGCATAGGAACAATGCCTAAATGATTTGTACTGTTCATGTTAGATTCTGAGAGAGAGAGAGAGAGAGAGAAAGACAAAAGTCAGCAAAAAAAAAAAACCTACATTAAAAAAAAAAAAAAAAAAAATCCATTTCTCCAGCCTCCTTTTTCCTTGTTTCTAAACCGAGCCACCTGCTGCTATTGCTACTACTTCCCCTACAAGTCCCCCCCTCCCCCCGCGCCCGGTGATTGGCCGCAGCTACCGAAGGCGACGGAACCTTTGAGGGCTTTGCTCGAGTGTCGGCGCGGCGTCAATACCTTTGTGTTAATTATGGATTACCCGCAGGTTATTAGAGGAGCGACCCGCCCTCGCTGGCTCTTGCAATCGGGAGCTCTCGCGCTCTCCCCGTTGCTCTCTCGTGGCGCTCTGGCGGTTTCACTGTTATTCTCTCTATCCCTCTCTATCAATCTCTCTATCTATCTATCTCTATCCCCCTTCTCTCTCTATTCCCCTTTCTCTCTATCTCTATCCCTTTTTCTAGCTCTACCTCCCCTCACCCTCCCTCTCTTTCCTCTCTCTCTCTCTCTCTCTCTCTCTCTCTCTCTCTCTCTCTCTCTCTCTCTCTCTCTCTCTCTCTCTCTCTCTCGCTCGCTCTTTCATTGTGAG
>BOPN01002058.1:87445-94945 GCA_017312705.2 Penaeus japonicus | reverse complement strand
CATATCAAAGCCAGAAAATAAATAATAAGTCATAACATGTTTACCTGCATATTAAGTACAAAACTTTCCACTCACGTGCTTTTAAAGTGAGTAAATCATAAAAGTAAGGAAGAGAAGAAAGGAAAAGACGATGAAAGTAATGACGGATATACTTATTTGACGTCTATAATGAAGGTTCTACTCTATCGTTTGAACTGATACCTTCTTACTTATCCACAAGACTCTTCTCCACCTCCATTTGGTATATTTTTGTCTCTATTTTTATTCTACATTAATCATATTTTCCTGTGGATGATTTCCTGTTATGAAGTAAATACTTTATTCCTGAAGACCGTGAACGTTTACACTGATATCTACGTTATGTTTCTGTCTCGGTGCTGGTCGGAGAAGGTGTTCGTGTAAATAGTGCTAGAAAGACATTAATGATGCGTTCATTTGGTGTAGCTGTCATCGGATAAAACGGGTTGCGTTTTCCTTAATATTGGTTTACCTCGGTATTGTCAGCCTAAGATTTGCAAGAAAAAATAAAACTTTTGGTAAAGCTGCTGGCAAACTTTTGAGTTACATTTGTCATTTATATATATATATATATATATATATATATATATATATATATATATATATATATATATATATATATATATGTGTGTGTGTGTGTGTGTGTGTGTGTGTGTGTGTGCTATAATTTCAATCAACAAAATAGAGGAATTCTCAGATGGTTTTCCGGAAATCATGTCTCCAATACACCACTCTTACCACTCAGCCCTACTCCGAAATCACTTCAAGACAATCCACCTTTTCATCAGGTTCTTTAGTCTACTCATATGCAGAAAAATATATTTCCAAAATAAAACATTCTTCCGATGCTATTCAATTGAATCATATGGTAAGGATGGGTAACAGCCCTGTGGCCTAATCAGTCGAAGCTTCTTCTCTCTAGTAGGAGCTTCTCCGTATACCTGTGTGGTATCTTTGCCTCTTCTGGACCAAGTACCATTGATATATATATATATATATATATATATATATATATATATATATATATATATATATATATATACTAATATATATATATATATATATATATATATATATATATATATATATATATATATGTATATATATACATATATATATATATATATATATATATATACATATATATATGTATGTATATATACATATATATATATATATATATATATATATATATATACATATATATAAAAAAAAAAATATATATATATATATATATATATATATATACATACATAAAAAAAAAAATATATATATATATATATATATATATAT
This sequence comes from Penaeus japonicus, assembly GCA_017312705.2. Classification (NCBI taxonomy): domain Eukaryota; kingdom Metazoa; phylum Arthropoda; class Malacostraca; order Decapoda; family Penaeidae; genus Penaeus; species Penaeus japonicus. The sequence continues at coordinate 93,634 of BOPN01002058.1, read as the reverse complement.
ATGTGTGTGTGTGTGTGTGTGTGTGTGTGTGTGTGTGTGTGTGTGTGTGTGTGTGTGTGTGTGAGTGTGAGTGTGTGTATGTATGTATGTATGTATATAATATTCAAAATGTGAAAATTGACCTAAATTCTGCTCTTCGTGCTAGACTTTGATTTGTTTTGATAAAGCAAAACCTCTTTGTTATTGTCCATAGGAGGAGTGGTTTGAACAGTGGAAAGTCTTAACAAAAGTGTAACAAAAACAACGTGACGCCTCTAAATACATTGAGAAAGAAGATAAAAAAGAGATCAAATCTGAATAACAGAAGTGATTTCTAATCGTTTCATTAGAACACAGTTTGTGCGATTTATGTTCTGTGACAAAATATAATGCAGGCGTGGTTAATAACTAGTAACACTTTAATGGGAAAATGGCTATAGGAAATATGAATACCATAAAATGAGAGGAATGAATGACTTAATGAAAGTGTAAGAAAGAGAGAGAGATGAGAGTGTAAGAAAGAGAGAGAGAGATGAGAGTGTAAGAAAGAGAGAGAGAGATGAGAGTGTAAGAAAGAGAGAAAGAGATGAGAGTGTAAGAAAGAGAGAGAGAGATGAGAGTGTAAGAGGGAGAAAGAGAGAGATGAGAGTGTAAGAGAGAAAGAGAGAGAGAGAGAGAGAGAGAGTCAAGCAGTGAGAACATAGAGAGATACGCAATGAGAATATTCGCAAACAGAAAACAAGAATAATGAAACAAATGCGTAAGATCGAGTGACAAAGACACACTCAACACTGAGGAAAATCCAACACAGAAAGGACCCCCAAGAGGACTCCCCCTTTCGTGCGTCGTAGCCATAACACCTAAGGCTTTGGCTTCTCGCCGGCACCTCCTTCGGCCGTCGTGATGTTACTGAATATCAAATGCAGGATGAGCTTAGTACTAATTGTTATCAGTGTGAATAACGTGAACCAATTGACTAATAACAATAGCAATTATGCAAGTACAACGAAATAAATAAACAGTAACAAAATTAATCGGTTGTTAGGGTGTTCATTCTTTAGTGTTTTACTCAAAGCAAATCGTCTGGTGTAGAAGTCGATTTTTTCTCCTTATCTCCGGGTTACGTAAAGGTTGTCATATATTTATATATATACACACATCATTCGTTCAATAGATAGGCGACTGTAATTATGAATTGGAGACGTTATTAATGTTATTAAAATGAGCACATCTGCGTAATAATCAACAACCGGAAAACATGTAGAAGAAAAAGACACTTTACACCTAACGCGTAAACACCACAACGCAACCTTAACTAAAGCGTCATCGACAGTGGCCATGCGGGTGATGACGTAGTGGTGACGTAAGCATGAGATCACCTATGTACACAAGCTGAAGATTATTGTTACTCTTGCACCATCACCTAGATCAGTAATTTGATAAGAGAAAAAAATTATATCATTATTTATAGAAACACATAATACATCTACTAATAAGTCTTTTTTTTTTTTTTTTGCCTCTAATATATGAAACATGTATCACTGTGAAATTCAGCTTCACTTTGACTTGATTTCGAAGAGGCAATGTTGTCATAGCTTGTCTTTCACAACACTTAAGGGGAACATTTAACTCTGAGCCCAAATAACACTTTCTTTTTCTTTTTTTTCTTTCTTTTTTTCTGTAGTCGTAAACAGCATTTTGAGTCTTATATCTCTCTGTTCACTTCAAGTCACCAAATTCATGTCTATTTGATGGGTTTTCACCTTTTTTTATAATCTATGTCTCTTAGAAATGTAGCATCTCAGGTCCACTTTCTAAGAAGGTAGAATCACACAAACGTCACATAACACAGAGCTCAGGTGTGTAGTGCTAGGAAATACATATTCCCTCGCGCAGTTCGGTGGCAGCACACTTGCCATCTTGAACCCTCCCGTTAAAGATGCTCGGACTGCTTTCACTGAAGGGGTTCAGAACCTTGTCTCAAGAGGTTCAGTAGAGGTTCGAACCTTCCTCGAAAAGGTTCAGGGTTTGTCCAGAAGGCCTGTTAAAACCTGGTGAAGAGGAGAGGAGAGGAGAGCCGGAAGTGGTCGCCTATCACAGCAACTGATTGTCACGCCTGAGCGGAGCCGAGAACTGACTGAAAGCTCCCGAAGAACGACAAAAAACACATGGAAAATGAATAAAAATAAGAGGGAGAACAGGGTGCCTCCCCCACAAACACCCATTAAGTTGATTTGATTTCCTTTCCTGCCTTTTTTACCATTAATTGACCACTGTTTCCGAGGATCTCGTATCAAGGACCACTTTCGTTTATATCTTGACATCCTGAAGTCTATATTTATTTAAACATCTATTTATTCATATATATATATATATATATATATATATATATATATATATATATATATATATATATATATATATATATATATATATATATATATACTATAAACTCTCAATTGAAAAAAGGAATAGGGACTAGCAATTTTACTCTTGCTCTTGGTGTTGAGGAAATGTGTATTATAGGGGGAGTTAAGGATTAGGATAGACAAGGTGTATAAAGGTGTTGATACCTGTTTGCTAATTATGGTGATGTACATGAATTATATGTATATGATGCTGAGACTTTGAGATTGATACGAAATTTCTGGTGATTATAATTTTTGTATTTGATCATTAATTCCTCTATTAATTATTTTTTTTAACGTTTTGGTGACGGCTTTGATAGGTCTGTAGTAATGGTTATGAGTAACTTTCTGGTATGGCAATTACAATGATACTATATAGTGAAATTAAAAATCATAGTCATAGAATTAATGATAGTGATGATGAAGATGAATGCATTATATATGAGAGGGATAGGAATGAAAATAACAGTAGTAGTAGAATGATAATAGTAATAATAGTTATGGTTATAATAGTACAAACAACGATCATATTGTTATTTGTGATGCCATAGTCATTGCTAGTGAATTGGTAATAATAAATATAGTATAATCATAAAAATAATACTATTGTCAATGATGATAACACTAATGGGGATAATATTAATATTGGTAATTGTGATGATAGATGTGAGGTTAAGGATAAGAAAAATTAAAATAATAATAATGATAAAAAATGATGATAATAAAAGGTAATGATAATATTTACGATATCAATAATAATAACAATAGTGATAATGACGATATTGAGAATGACAATGACAATAGCAAATGATAATGGAAATAAAAGTAATGAAAATAGAAGAACAGAAAAGGATTGACGAGGAAAATGAAAACAATAATAGTCATTCCAAGAACTACATTTGTGTTTGTGTTACTATTGGGAATTTTTAGGTAACTATTCGGATACATACTTTTGTTATCTGTTTCAGTATCAGGCAGTGCAATGCTGAAGTATCCTGGCATTAATGAATAGGATTTTTCCCTATATTGTATTCAAATGGGTAGTTTTGATAGGTAGCTTTAACACGTGGTCCTTGACTCTAAGAGGATGTTAAGGATTCGGAGGGACAGACACTTTTGGCAATAGCTTGTGAGGATTTCTTTGTGAAAGGAGTCATCAAAGTATGGTAACGGCGGTTCTCTATGGTAGCTTTCTTTGAGTTTTTATTCGTTTTGATCTTTTAATTTTGTTGTTTTGAAGGTACCGTTGATACGAGCGGAGACTTGCTGTAACTCGTGTTCTTCCATCGGTTTCAAAGCCGTCCGTCCTCCGAGGTTCCTGAAGGCGTTTGTCGTGCCGATGAGGTTCCCGAAGGTGGCGACGGGTGCGTGGGTGCTCCTGCTGGTGGCGGCGTTGCATTGGGTGTGGGCGTGGGCGTCCCTGCGGCCGTGGGGGATCAGAAGTGGCCGAGGTGGTGGTGGTGGAGCGGCTCCGGGTGGTGCAGGCCCGCCATGTTGTTGTTGAGGCTCATCCTGGCGGCGTGCTCCTGCGCCTTCTGCCGGAGGACCGCAATGCTGGAGGAGCGCAGGTCGTCGGAGAGAGGGGCGGGGGTGGGCTGGGAGGCCGAGGGCGCCGCGTGCAGGCTGGTGGTGGGTTCAGGGCGTGTGGGGTTGTAGCTCGTTCCTCCGCCCACCTCCTGCAAAACCACAACACCATCAGAATTGGGAAGGAACAAGGAGTCAGCCGCTGGCGCAGTTAGAGAGAAAGAAATCTGACCTAACTAAGCACTGTCTCGTTCCCCTCCACAGGTAGGCATGAGCGCGACCTAGAAGCTAGGCTGATGCTAAGCTAGGCCTATCCTCCTCTCTTCAAGTCAAGATTTTTGGGTTAATATATACTATTTTCTGCAAGTATATATGTGTGTGTTTAGGCCTATATGAAAAATATCTTCCACTTTATCTCTTGTTAGTGTTGGAGTCATCTGAGGGCCATCACGGCCGGAGGAGACCCTGGCCCTCGGGGTGCGTCGGGCCCGCCGGCACGTGGCCCAGGGGGTACCCGGGGGGCCCCTGGCTCATGAGGTGCCCCGGTGACCTGAGTCCCGCCAGCAGCATCCCGTAGTGGGAGAGGGGCGTCCTCACCTTCTCCATGGGGAAGTGGGGGTGTTCCCTGGGGAAACCTCCGCTCTCTGCCTCCCCGTGGTGGTGGTCGCCGGAAAGCGCCTGTTGCTGTCGCTTCTGCTGTTCTTGCTGTTCGCTCTGCGGTTCTCCTGAGGGCTGCTGAGGTTGCTGAGGCGGTTGCTGCTGCTGGGGGTCCTCGCGGCCGTCGCTGGCCTCGCCGTCGGCCTCTGACTCCTGCAGCTGCTGAGCGGCCTCCAGGCTCTTTCGGTGCATACCTGGCGGGGAAGGTAACATCATCATCCGCGGCTCTAAACCTCGCTCGAGGGCCTTCCTCATCTCACTCCAACAGCGAAAGAGGGAAGTGCCACGGCTCTCTAACAAGCTATCATGAGCCAGATCCTTTACTTCGAGTGCGATCACACACTTCTGACTGAAGTAGAGAGAGTGAGAATAGCCTAGCCATCGGGAACGACTAACCTTCACGCCTTTTTACTAATTTAAGGTTTTCTATTTCTTTTTTCATGATATTATGATTGTTGGAAATGGGATGTTCCAATTCTGATTTACTTCAAGTATCAGTCTAGAAAGTTATAAAAAATTAGGGTATACCTAATATAACTTTAAAAGTACCCGTTTCTCATCCTAATCTTAGTGTGCAGCCTACAAGCTAATGCAAATTCTCTTCTCCATTGAAGACGTGAAGAACCTAGTCCTCTCTCCTACATTGCGAAAATCGATCCTTTGTTGAAAAATGTCCAATGCATATCCTATTACAAAATCAACGTTGGAAGAAGAGAAATAACTGATAAATAGGAAAGGCACATGGATGACAAGAGAAAAAGTTGTATTTGAATAGGAGCTGAATAGGGAATAAGTGTTTATTATTATACCATTCTTTTTATAATAATGATCTTTAGAATATTTCAAGTTTTTATAACATTTGTTATTTCATATCAACAATGACAGCTGGAATGGTGCTGATAATGGAGTTAAGACTATGATTATGGTTATAATTAGGATAATCATGATAGTAATAGTAATAATAGATATAATCCTACTATTGCATGTAATGTAACCATAAGAATAAAGAGTGATAAATACTAAAGGAGTAAAAAGAAATATTGTAGTACAAAAAAGCTTGTACTGCAAATTCTGTTTGATAATTATATTGTGCAAGATACATACATAGTAAAGAGGGGGGGGGGGGTAATTAATTATCATGAATATACACATTTCGTGAAAAGAAAGAAGGAAAGAAAATTAATTCAATACATATCACGAATTAAGGTTTTCAAATTTATAATAAACAAAGGTATCAAAAAGCAATAGATAAAGAGATATCCAGACCAAGAAATAGACATTCAGTCGACTGACATTAACCCCCAACCACCCAACTCCCACCCCTACCCCAACCCCCAGAAAAAAAAATCATACAAGGAATAGCCTTCATATGCAATCAATATAGTGAATGAAAAAGATGAAAAAAGTCACTGATCCCACCATAAATGAATTATAAAAAAAATCCAATGATTGAATAAATAAATCTCAGAAGTATAGATATACTAAAAGACCCACAATTCAGCAAGAGACATTAGATTCAGAAATAAGAGATAGTGGGAATGATATATCAGGCACTAGACTAAAATGAGACAAAAATACAAATCTTAAAAAGAGATGTAACAAGATTGAAATATTAGGTATG